>SNQJ01S0207921.1:30491-44060 GCA_010110895.2 Picea sitchensis
TCCACCTGCCCTAACAGGCTGGATATTACTAGCGGTTTGTTGATGGACATGGATAGATTTTTTTTATGTACAAATGCTCACGATGACGTTGGAAGAGGGATGCCCATACTGGTGTAGGTGAAAGGCTAACTAAATAGTTCTGTCTGATCTGATTTGCTTTTGGATCAGACGGCCTAAAATCCACCTGCCCTAACAGGCTGGATATTACTAGCGGTTTGTTGATGGACATGGATAGATTTTTTTTATGTACAAATGCTCACGATGATGTTGGAAGAGGGATGCCCATACTGGTGTAGGTGAAAGGCTAACTAAATAGTTCTGTATTTTGTTTAATAAATCTCCATATCCCAAGTCAAAGACACCATTCTCTCACATCTTTTTTTTTAGAGAGAGTTTCAATCTTTTCATTTATTTTGGTTTATATTGTTTGGGAGTCATAATTAACACTCAGTTGTCACTTGGAGGGCTGAATCCAGGGTCCTCATGCAAAACCCCATTTGGACTTGCACTTGGGAGGTCCATTCAAGGCATCCAGGGTCCTTTTGCAGAACCCCAGCTAATGTATCTGAAACATTTGGACTTGAACTTGGGAGTTGGACTTGAACCTCAGAGGTCCATTCAACGGATCCAAGGTCCTCCTACAGAACCCCAGCTAATGTATCTTAAACATTTGGATTCTACAACATTGTCAATCAATTGGTTTTCTCTATTATACCCGGGTAGCTAGAATTGTATCTCCCTTGTCTCGCTGTTATTTTTTAGAGCTAAAAAATGTCCAGAAGAAAAGCTAAGTCTGTTCAGTCTAGTGGTTTTGATGTTTCCCAAAACTTTGTATCTGAAATTTCTAATGTAAAATCTCCTATTGTTGGTTTGAAGATATGTGATATTTTCAACACTATTACAAAGCGTGATAAGCCGAATCTCCTTATATATATGTGTGTCGAGGTCGTTACATCACAGGGAATGGAAATCAATATCCCTTGCGCTCTTAGGGATGGTCCACCCAATGTTCTTCAAATTTGTTGAGTTGTGTACCACACATTACAATAAAATTTATTGTTTAATTGTTTTTTCGTGTGAATTGTAGGGTTCATTTTTGTGAGGGACAGTAGTAAATAAAATGCTTAACTATTATTTAGATGAGATGGTATATATTTCAATATTTAAAACATTAAACGCTGTGATGAGAAGTACATATTGTTTTCCCACTTCACTTGCCTTCAAAATTTCTATACAATATAATAAATATGTTCATATAAGTCAAGAGAATGAAATCCTTACCCAGTTTCTTAACAATAATAAATCTATCCCTACCATAGACCCCTTAACCAACGCTCATCTTTTCCAAATTTGTCAACGTTGATCTTTTTTGAATTTGTCGACTGTGAATTCTATTATCAATGATGAAAATATACAGACCCTGCAATTATGGACTTAGTGTGTCTTGCTCGAGGACAATATATCTTGCTTAATTATGTTAATTTCCTATCTGATGTTATTCAAGAGCAACTCGTGTACTGATCTTTTGATAATTTTTTCTAATATGAATCTTATTTCTTGGACAGTTGGTTGTCATTGATGTCGACCCTTAGAGATTGATGTCAACCCTTGGAGAGTTCCAAAGATGTTGGACAGTTGTATGATCGAGATTGATGGTGAGTTAGTTAGGTGTATTTGATGTAGTCTGCATGTAGCCCCAGAGGTGTGGTTAAGGAACCCAAGTTTGTATGAGGAATAAAGACATGAAGATCAATGAATTTGCAAGTAATACTATCATAAATGGATAGTACACGTCGTGTCGTTTCCGGTGATATGTGGTACATCACGTGGTTCCTCACGGTTAGTGAGATACAGCCTTGTGAAGTTGGAGGACCTTCAAGAATATTCTAGAAGCCCCTAGAAAGTCAACAAGAAGACAATTATTCTAGAATCTCCTAGAAAGCCATCAAGACGTTTTCTAGTCAAAGAGGTTATAACAAGAAATCAATTATGGGTAAAGTAGTTGTAACAAAAAGTTTGCTAGTCAAAGTGGTTGCAACAAGAAATTAATTATGGTTAAAGTAGTTGTAACAAGAAGGTTGAATAGTCAAAGTGGTTGAACAAGAAATTAATTAATTATGGGTAAAGTGGTTGCAACAAGAAGATAATTAAGGATAAAGAAGTTGCAACAAAGTATTTATGATTTGACTAATTAAAGAAAAGTTAGTTGCAACAAGAAAGTGGGTTAGCCCTAGATTGAGGAGAAGGGGTAAAAAAATTACAAGTTGTCCCTAAAAGAAGTTACTTGGGAAGTATAAATAAGATATCAAGAGACTCTCATTAACACCTATTGAACATATGGAATATCTATAAGTGATTGAGGTAACCAAGGATATCTGAGGCGAATTTCAGAGGGAAGGTGAAGTAAAGAAGACCAAAAATCCAAGGGAGGATGAAGTTTTTTAATGATGTGTTCTAAGGTATATTATTTATAGGTCATCTCACCATTTTCGTAATAATTTTTTTTTCTAGGATGATTCAGATAGAAAAAATCAGAGGTTGTTGAGAAAACATATCAAGGTACTTGTGGTCGAAATTTCATCTTTTGGGCCGTTTTATTTTAGGAGATACACTATGTGGAAGATAGGGCTTTTGACTAGTCTCGAAACTAGTTTTAAACAAGGGTTCTGGGTAAAACAATCGTAACTTCTTAATATAAGATCCAAATTAAGTGAGACCAAATGAATTGGATAGAGTACAAGCCATAGTATGTTATGTGCAATTTTCAGATCCAAATATTAAATATTCCACACATGGCATGCTCTACAAGTTAGCTCTCTAGAATAAGCCAGAATTCATACCTTGAATAATATTGTGTACAATTTTCAGACCTTTATTCATTACATGTACTAAGTTATTCTTGTTGAAATTTAGGGTTGTTGACAAATCCAAAAACTAGTCCTGTGAGATTGAGGTAAAGTTTGATGAAGATACTATTCTCTTATTGTTGAAGTTATTGGTACAGATTATGGATGCATAATAGTGAGGTTTTGATGCTCGGTTGATGTGAGGGTTCACTACACTTGGTTTATGATTGTTTGTATATGTATGGCACATGATTAAAGAGACATAGTTGTACATGGTTTACATTATACACTTATGATAGCTGGTATGAGATCCATGTCATAAGATCTTATTGGTTGATGAGATTAATGTGATAGGTTGTTGATACAAGTTGTGATAGGTTGTTGGTACAAGTTGTGATAAGTTTTTGATGCACATAGTTGATGTGCATGGTTATGGTACATGATTGATACTTGGTATGGTTTATGCACTTGTTATGGTATAGGTTGAGGTACAGTTTGATGCATGGTACATGTTGGTACGTGGTTGAGACACATATCTTCTAATGGTATGTGGTGATCTTGGTACATGCTTGTTAGGGGCATGTGTTGGTGTTGTTGAGCATATGGTTTGATATATGCTCTTGGTAATCTTGGCATGAGTTGCATGCGGATGAGAGTGGATTTGGTTTCGTGGATGAGATAGTGATTGGTTGGACAGGTTGTTGTGATAGTGGTTGATGTGACAACGACAATGGCAGTGGCAGTGACAGTGGCAGTGATTATGGTAGTGACAATTGGTCTACACTTATATTTTAGGGCGACAGGACGGGGCAAGGAAATGGGGTTGTAGCCTCCTTCCGGTTGGAGCCGAAGAATTAGGGAGTTGGAGCTTCCTTCAGGTTGGAGCCTGAGAACTAGATGGTTGTAACCACCTTTTGGTTGGAGCGGGAGAACCCAGGGGGTTGTAGCCTCCTTCTGGTTTGAGGCAAAGAATTCAGAGAGTTGCAGCTTCCTTCAGGTTGGAGCTTGTAAATAGGGGGTTGTAGCCTCCTTCCAGTTGCAGCTGGAGAATTGGGAAGTTGGTGCTTCCTATGAATGAATTCTTAATATATATATATAGGAAAGCATTTTTTAGTTTTCTCCCATTTAGGTTTCCATGTAAATATTGGTGTACTGTGTTCTTGATGTGATGTTGATGTGATGTTGCTTATGATATATATATTGAATGCAATCATAGATGATACATTGATGATAAACTGTTGAACATTGTTGATAAAGTGAAAGAATATATACTATGGTTAAAAGTGGTATATATTGATCACATTGATTCACCCTCCCCAGCCCCACCCCCCCCCTCAGTATTCCAACAATTGGTACTAGAGCAGGTCCTTCATGAAGCGGTCTAACCACTGGAAGGAGATCATGGAATACACTAAGAATGGAGTACCAATCTTTTATGGTTAGAGTTGTCTAGTGTACGAGATATGGAGTAGAAGGACGAAAACATTTCTACAGGCAGAGGGATATGATATTTGGTATTCAGTTTTTATAGGATACAATGCTACAAAGAAACCTAATACTACAACCAAGAAGGAATTGAAGAAGAACAACAAAATAGCAATGGATTTCATCATGGAAGGATTACCTAATTCAACAAAGGACAAAGTGAGAAAATGTTCATCAACTAAAGAACTCTGGGATAAGCTACATAATATCTATTCTTCTTCTATCACATAGTCAGAGATTGCTAAAAAATATGCAGGTACATATCAATGGCTAAGATTTTCATCATTTCAGACAGATTCAGAAGAAGAAGAGTGCGTAGTCAACATAAGTGAGTTCTTTTGTTTTACTTGTGAAGAGAACGAACATCTTGAAATTGAATGCCCTTATTTGAAGATTGAAAGTGATGAGACAAAAAAAATCAATGAAATAGAAGACAATCTTGAGATTGAAAAGGAAAAGAATCATGAAACAAAATTCAGTCAACGAGAAAGAGAGCTTGAAGATGAACTAATCACATGGAAGATCCAACTTGAAGAAGCAAAGAGAATAGAACAAGTCATGAAGATTCAAATGATGAAGAGAGAAAAAGAGGTTGAGAAGCTTAAATAAGAAGTTGTCAAACTGAGAGTTAAAATTGTCAAGCTCAGTTAGAACGTTGAAGAGAGAGAAAAATACACATCATCCATAGAGAATTTTGAAGAGAATCCATCCAGGTTGCTAGAAAAGAAGAATGAATAAAAGAGTAAGAGTTACGTAGAAGTACTCAAAGGAATGAATCATGGTCAACAAGAATCAAAGAAGAACGAGTATAGCATAGACATCTTCAACAAGACCTACCACATTCAGGAAGAAAATAAGCTTCAACCATAATGAGAGAAGATTATGATTAGCCAAGGACTACACCATAAAGAATATCATTCACTCCCAGGCATGCAAATTTCTTTTATGGTCATTGTTTTTATTGTACTAACTTTGGACATAAGGCTGCAGATTGCAAGGTTTATGGAAGAAATGTTCAAGCAAGAAATTCTTATGTGGCCCCACATAACATTGAATGTTACAAATGTCATAACTATGGACACATAGCTCGTGATTGTAGAAGCATGATCAATACTTCCATGAAAGAGAACATTGATATCAGATATAAGAAAGTATGGAAAATAAAACAAGAATAACAGGTGAATAAAGACCAGGTCCCAAAGATCGTAGGATCAACGATAGTATGAGATGAAAACAAATCTACGTGAAAAAAATAAATTGTCAGATACATGAAGGTTTGGAGAAGAAATGAAAAACAATATGAACATGTGAATAAGGAACATGTTCAAGAGATTGTGCTTTCAGGAATTGCAATGAAAAATCAATCCACAGGAATAAAGAAAGAAGTCAGAGTTCAGAGAGATGATGAATCTACAAACGAGGAGGAAGATTACTCTGCATCAGAGCGGATATTTTTCTGAGCCATACGGCTTAGAGACTCCCAATAAATATGTGTGTTAAATATGGGCATTCCATGCAGTAGACACTATAGATCAGAGAACCATCTTTTGAGCAACATGAAGTGTTTACAAAGACAGATTCAAAGTAGTCAGATAGCAGATTCAAGAGAAGTCTTAAGAATAGTACAATGATATATGGGTTAGCATTGCAAACAGTNCAGGAATTGCAATGAAAAATCAATCCACAGGAATAAAGAAAGAAGTCAGAGTTCAGAGAGATGATGAATCTACAGACGATGAGGAAGATTACTCTGCATCAGAGCAGATATTTTTCTGAGCCATATGGCTTGGAGACTCCCAGTAAATATGTGTGTTAAATAGGGGGATTCCATGCAGTAGACACTACAGATCAAAGAACCATCTTTTGAGCAACATGAAGTGTTTACAGAGACAGATTCAGAGTAGTCAGATAACAGATTCAAGAGAAGTCTTCATAATAGTACAATGATATATAGGTTAGCATTGCAAACAGTTGAGTAGTAGAGTTATGGAAAGTGTGTGTCACATGGAAAGAGATGGATTCATGAGATTCTTATAAGGTACAGAAAGCATGGGTTAGAGAAGATGCATAACGGTGTATTTATAATTGGAATCAGTGGAATCAGTTGGTCAGTGAAAGGCAAGCAGTGAAAGGCACAAAAAAACAGGGAAAGAGAAACCGTCGGTAGAAGCTATATCATCAAAAGGACATTGTTGAATAGAATGGTCAAGTAAACACGACAAGTAAATGAAGAAATCAAATTTCGAATGATTTTAATATATGCCAATGAAATTCAAGAGGAAGCACCAATGGACAAAATCTCCAAAAGGAAAACATGTACAGAAAGACCTATATTCGATCTTCACAACATCTTGCAGAGAAGTCAAGGAGAGAGATATTGTCAAAGAAGAGATCAAAATAGTGAAGATAGGGGGAGCAGCCCCAAGGAAGAGTTCAGACAGGGAGAGAAGTCCTAGAGAGATTTACCCTTTTTCAAAGGGGGAGAGAGAGAGTAATCAGAGGCATGAGGACATGGGGAGCATCCCCAAGGAAATTTTAGAGAGGGGAAGCAATCCCAAAGGGAGATACCCTTTTCCATTGATGTCAAAGGGGGAGAGATAAAAACATTGATGAGGATAGATCATCACAGGGGGAGCATGAACATTGGAGCATTAATGTTGCCATCAGTGCCAAAGGGGGATATTGTTGAACAATTGGTTTGGATAGTTGGTTGTCATTGATGTCAACCCTTAGAGATTGATTTCAACCTTTGGAGAGGTCCAGAGATGTTGTACAATTGTATGATCGATATTGATGATGAGTTAGTTGGGTGCATTTTATGTAGTCTACATGTAGCCCTAGAGGTGTGGTTAAGGAACCCAATTTTGTATGAGAAATAAAGACATGAATATTAGTGAATTTGTAGGTAAAAATATCATATATGGATAGTACACGTCGTTCCCTTTTCGATGATATTTGGTATGTCACGTGGTTCCTCACGGTTAGTGAGATATAGCCTTGTGAAGTTGGAGGACCCTCAAGAATATTCTAGAAGCCCCTAGAAGGTCAACAAGAAGTCAATTATTCTAGAAGCTCCTAGAAAGTCATCAAAAAGTTTTCTATTCAAAGTGGTTATAAGAAGAAATTAGTTATGGGTAAAGTAGTTGTAACAAAAATTTTGCTAGTCAAAGTAGTTGCAACAATAAATTAATTATGGGTAAAATAGTTGTAACAAGAAGGTTGAATAGTCGAAGTGGTTGAACAAGAAATTAATTAATTATGGGTAAAATAGTTGCAAAAAGAAGCTAATTAAGGATAAAGAAGTTGCAACAAAGTATTTATGATTTGACTTATTAAGGAAAATTTAGTTGCAACAAGAAAGTGGGTTATCCCTAGATTGAGGAGAAGGGGTAAAATAGTTAAAAGTTGTCCCTAAAGGAAGTTACTTGGAAAGTAATAATAAGATATTAAGAGACTCCCATTAGAACCTATTCAACATATTTAATATCTATAAGTGATCGAGGTAATCAAGGAGATCTAAGGTGAATTTCATAGGGAAGGTGAAGTAAAGAAGACCAAAAATCCAAGAGAGGATGAAGTATTTTAATGATGTGTTTTAAGGTATGTCATTTACAGGTCATTTCACCATTTTTGCAATAACAATTTTTCTAGAATGATTCAGATAGAGAAAATCGGAGGCTGTTGAGAAAACATATCAAGGTACTTGTAGTATAAAGTTTAGCTTCTGGGTCGTTATATTTTGGGAGATACACTATGTGGAATATAGGGATTTTGACTAGTCTTGAAACTAGTTTTAAACATTTGTTCCCGGTAAAACAGTCATAATTTATTAATAGAATATCTAAATTCAATGAGACCAAATGAATTGGATACATTATGGGTCTTACTATGTTATGTGAAAAGTTTAGATTCATATATCAAATATTCCGCACATGACATGCTCTACAAGTTAGCTCTGTAGAATAAGCCATAATTCAGGAAGGTCTAGCATTGTTGCTATAACTCCATTTATCGGATATTCCAAGCAATGAAACTTGGAGGAATTGTAGATAAGACATTGAATAATATTTTTTACAAGTTTCATACCTTTATTCATTACAGGTATAGAGTTATTCTTGTTGAAAGTTAGGGTTGTTGACTAATCCAAAAACTAGTCCCGTGAGGCTAAGGTAAAGTTTGATGAAGATGCTATTCTCTTGTTGATGAAGTTATTGGTACAAATTTTGGTTGAATAACAGTGAGGGTTTTATGCTTGGTTGATGTGACGGTTCACTACACTTGGTTTATGACTTTTGTATACGTATGGCACATGATTAGAGAAACATAGTTGTACATGGTTTGCGCTATACACTTGTGATAGTTGGTATGAGATCTATGTGATAATATCTTATTGGTTGATGAGATTAATGTGATAGGTTTTTTATACAAATTGTGATAGGTTTTTGATACAGGTTGTGATAGGTTGTTGATGTACATGGTTGATGTGCATGGTTATGGTACACGATTGATACTTGGTATGGTTGATGCACTTGTTATGGTACATGGTTGAAGGTACATGTTGAGGTGCATGTTGATACATGGTAAAGGTTGGTACATGGTTGAGACACATATTTTGTGATGGTATGTGGTGATATTGGTACATGATTGGTAGAGACATGTGTTGGTGTTGTTGAACATATGGTTTGAGATATGCTCTTCGTGATCTTGGCATGAGTTGCATGCGGATCAGAGTGGATATGGTTTCGTGGACGAGATAGTGATTGGTTGGACATGTTGTTGTGAATGTGGTTGATGTGACAGTGACAGTGGAAGTGGCAGTGATTGTGGTAGTTGTTAGCATCGAAAGTCACACTTTGACTGCTAAAGTGTAAGCTCAGCACCCATCAGAATGTAAAAGATAATTTGGTTTTGAATAGGTGGATCAACAAGATGGAGAAATAAAGGGAGAGGGCAACGAACTACAGATCAGTAGGCTACACCAATGGGCAATGGAGTTACAAACATCCTACTCATCGAAGGCACAAAAGTCGCTCAACAGAAAACAAGATTATATGCTGATAGGTGAAAGAATGAAGAAGGAAAACATAAAATAGAATGTTCACTAAACAAATATCCTCTCAATTTAATGAATCAACAGATACTTGAATATAAACAATGACTGATGGGAAAAATATAGCAGATCCTCTGCTGCTTAGGGAACCATAAATCATTGACAGCCTTTGATCCTCAAATCTGCAATATATTCAAATAAGAATAAATATAAAAGAAGAGTTACAATTTGAAATCACTGCTCTCATGAGTCTCCAATAGCATTAATGCTTACAATCAAAAAAATTCGACATGCTTACAAATGAACACACACAGGAAAACTGCCTACTTCTACTCTCTCTAGCCTCTCTTGTCTCATCCCTCCTCTTCTCCAAGAGATATATCCCTCTTTAAAAAGAAAATAGCATCCAAATAACCTAAGGATGTCGAATCCCATATCCTTCATTGGATTCTAGGCCTTGGAGATAGGTGGCAACAGTCAAAGAGACAAAAATCCAACAAACTGTTGATTTTCAGGAAGTTGTTGGAAGTCATTAATAAATTGTTTCCACCTCATGCATGAGGCCTTTGCTGGAGCTAAATATTAGGTGTAGGTTTTCCTTGACATCTAACTGATCCTTGAGAATCCATTTGAACTCTCCTTGACATGTGGAAACCTCCGAACAAGGTGAATATCAAAACCATGACTGCTACAGGAAATTAGTACACAGTGCCAATGTGCAGAGTACCTAGTGCCTACTTCTATATCCAATATCTCTCAAACCAAAACACATTTTGAAAAACTGAGAGAGTTTTTTGTTATTTGGAATGTTGTGATAAAAAACCTCCTCCATTTTTCAAAAATACATTCTCAACTGCTTATAACCCAAGTTTTAAATTAGTGACTCAAAAATGGCAGAATAACTCTACACAATTTAGCCTCTACCGGAATATTATGCAACGGCTATAGGTAGCACCCGACTGTGTTTCTGCATGTAATTCGGTAGCATAAATCCATGGGTTCTTTGATGCTTGAACTTGGATATTGGGAATAACTCAATATAATTTCAATTTTCCCCAAAACAAATAAAAATACCATAACAATTGTATTCATTTGCCAAAATGAATAATGAAATGCAGATTTTGTTCTCTGTGAAATATTAGGTAGCGCCACTTATGCAACGTTGAGGCATAAACCAATCTTGTGCTAACAGTAGTGACATTTGGTCTACACTTATATTTCAGGGCAACAGGACGGGGCAAGGAAAGGGGTTGGAGCTAGAGAATTAGGGTGTTGGAGCTTCCTTCAGGTTGGAGCCTAGGAACTAGGTGGTTGTATCCACCTTCTGGTTGGAGTTAGAGAACCCATGGGGATGTAGCCTCCTTCTAGTTGGAGCCAAAGAAATCATGGAGTTGTAGCTTCCTTCAAGTTGGAGCCTGTAAATAGGGGGTTGTAGCCTCCTTCCAGTTGCAACTGGAGAATTGGGAAGTTGGTGCTTCCTATGAATGAATTCTTGATATATATAAGAAAGCATTATGTGGTTTTCTCCCATTTGGGTTTCCATGTAAATACTGGTGTACTGTATTCTTGATGTCATGTTGATGTGATGATGCTTATGATTACATGCTTATGATATATATATTAAATGCAATCATAGATGATACATTGATGATAAACTTTTGAATATTGTTGATAAAGTGAAAGAATATATATTGTGGTTAAAAGTTGTATAAAGTGTTCATACTGATTCACCCCCCCACCTCTCAATATTCCAACATTATTTACTCTATCTCTTGATGTTTTTCCAACTCAAGTTCCTTTTGAGAATTTGAATTTGATAAAGACTAATAAGAAAGGAAGAGATAACTTGGTTGAATAGGCCCCTATGGTAAGATACAAAACTTCTATGGAGAACAATAGAGATGTCATTGATTAGATCATTCTTCTTGCTTTTCCCATAAACTTGGGTGAACAACCTCCTTTAATCCCTCATGAATGCAAATCAAAGAACCTACAATTTATCCCTTAAATTAAGCATGGAGAATGGCATTTATATGATAAATACGATGTTTTAATAGTATATGGATCAGAGCCCGAGCCATACAAATTTCCATCTTATTGATCCTTGGAATATTTGTACTAGAGTATGCAAGGAAAATGTTCCATGTAGATGATAAACAACTTTGATACAAAGAAATAGAAGGATCATATTTCTCCTCCTTTATCCTATGCCAAGTATGCCTTTGTTAGAAGGAAGGGTTACAATGAAGGTGGTAGAATTATATAACTTATGCCTATAACACAATAAACGCAGGGAAGTATGACCCTTTGCATATCATTACTTAGAAAAATATTAGAGCGTGCTCATGGAAGAGTAAGTTGAGTAAGTTATGAGCATGAAGAGACCATTGATACTTAGAAATTAGCGAATAAGGAATCGTGGGAGGAATTTTTTATTTATTTGTATTGGCCAAGCTCAAGACACTGCAAAAATAAAGAAGAATAGTTGCCTCAATGAAAAGAAGAAGATCCACTTGAATATAAACTTGGGGAGTTTTTCATGGTCCAAACTTGATGGAAAAATTTCCCACTTTGCTCTCAGGAAAAAAAACAAGTGGTAGATGAAGGAGGTTAAGTATGGTAAGGGATATGTAATTATGGATTTATTTTTTGACTATTACAGTGTCAAGTGGATGGCACATCAACATTCATTATTGCATATGTAGAGAGNATAATTTAAAAACTCCAAAACTGTAATTTTTGTAATTTTAATAAGGAGTTTGAACATACAAAAATACTAACCCTACCCTAATCCTAACAATTATCAAAATATATCAAAAAAGTTATCAAGAGATATCAAAACTTATATTGCCAAAATAAAATGGAATTTGATTCTATTGGTAATAATTTTATGTTACATCCCCCAGATGGGGTGTCACTCTGACATATCCTACACGATCCATCTATATACACTTGTCACCTCTTGGCCTTCTTATCACACTATGAGGTCGATGGTTTTCATCGCATATTTAAAACTATTCGGATTGTTTTTATAGTCCTTATCTCACCTGGATTCGGTCATGGTTCTTGTCTGTGAGAATGAGGTAGGCTTCGATATGGGAAAGTACAGAGAATTGATGGTTGCAGTTTAGGTCTTGATGGATATTATGGGGACTCACATCTCTGACGATTGTTTATTCTGGCGTGGCTCTTTATATCTATGCTTTTATCCCTCCTCCCTTTTTGTGCTCTTGATCTCCTCCCTCTAATTTTTTATATCTACCTAGTGACCTCCCTTTCTCTTCGCTTGGCTCATCCTTTGCATGCTCTGGTCTGGTTTCATGCCTTGAGAAAAGGGGAAAATGTGACGTGCTAGTGGGAGTTTTTTTAGTTTCATAGGACGACACCGTAGTGCATCTCCATTGCCTAGTGTTGATTGCAGTGGCTCCTTGTGTTCGAATATTTTAGCTATGGACAATGACTCTTCAGCTCCTGTGAGTATTGCTAAGGATAAAGAGAAAAATTTCAACCCTCCATCATCCTTTGTCCCGATTCAACACAGTATTGAAGTTGGGGATGCTTCCAACTCAAAGGCGAAGTTACCTCCTCTAGTCGGGTTCATGGACAACCAACGTCAATTCATCTTAGAACTTCAAAGAGACAATGAAGAACAAAAGTTCAGGAAAAAAATGATGGACAAAAATCTTGAATGGATCTTGGAGTATGGATCAGAAGATATACATAAGAGCAACTGGGAGAAATTGCTTCAATCAGTTATGATTCCATAATGGTTTGGCTCCTCCGGGCAAGCTTTCCCAAGTAGTTCTAAAGGCAAATAAGTTTGATGTTTTGTCCTGTTTTGATTTTCCTAGTTTCAAAATGGATAGCAAAATCACATTGTCCTCTATTTTTGGTTCTTCATAGTTCAAGCCTTTCTCATCTTAGTCCAAACCTTGTAATGGTGAATTTTTATAGCCTTCTTGGCATAGTATTTTGGAACTTTTATACCTGGTGGTGGGGATGGTTTCCTATGTTGGCAGCGTTGACACTAGTGCCACTGATATATGCTATAACTTTTTATTCAAAAAGGTAATATCAATTTCTAACTTAAAAAAATATTATATCATATCACTCTTGATCAGTGAAATACAAGAGATGAATATCATAATAGAGTAAGGGAAAATAATCTTGTAGTAAATTATTTCAAAT
>SNQJ01S0207922.1:0-10582 GCA_010110895.2 Picea sitchensis
ACGCCACATGGCCAGCAATGCCAACAAAACTTCCTTCAGACATCCCAAAGTTTGAAGGAAAGGCAGGTGATGACCCCGCCAACCATGTCATGACCTTTCATCTATGGTGTTCTTCTAACAGCATTATGGATGATTCCATCAGACTGCGATTATTTCAATGCACATTTACTGGCCCATCAGCCAAATGGTATGTCGAAGAAAAATCAGGGTCCCACGGGACCTTTGAGTCCTTGGCCAAAGCATTCTTGACCTTTTTCCAATTACCCATCCACCATGACAATGGTCTTGAACTACTGTCTAACTTCAAACAGACCTCAGCCACCCACATCGTTAACCACATTCATGAGTGGTGTAGGCGACGTAGTTTGTGTAAAGCAGAAACCACCAAGCAACAATGCCTTGACTGGTTTCTGAGATCACTTGTCTCTCTCCTTGGAAAGGACGTCGCTTCCACATTCCCTCAATCTGAAGAGGAAGCCATTAGTAAGGCCCAACAATATGACCTTATCTACGCACAGTCAGGGTACTTATACACAGTACTTCCTGATCTTCCAAAACCTGTGCCGTTTGGTCAAGACAAACCTGGGATGTCTCATTCAGCATACAGACTAATAGGTGCCACCACACACCATGTTCCACAACCCCAACCACCACCGATGTATGGAACACCTCAATACCCGTCGGTATATGGGGGCACTCCTTATTACCCCCCACCCCCTTATCAACAACCATATCTTTTTGCTATACCTCCACCCATCAGTGGACCACCACCGGCACCTCCCATACATCCACCTATTCCCACAAACAATGGTACTCCCTCAACGTCAACTTATAGTACTAGTGAAAGCACTACGCCTTCCTATGTACCTTATGGATCGGTACCACCACAAAATCCATACTTCCCTTTTCCTGGTCCTCCACAACCCATGGCTCCCCCACACCCACATGCGGGGGTAAATTGTGTTCAACCTTCGGTTGTTCAACAATATCAACATTTTGAATAGTTGAATACAGCCAACCCAACTCACCCATCGAACAATGCCAAGAAGAAAGGACGGAAAAGGAATAACAACAACCCTGGTCAAGGCGGGAATCAACCCCCACAACACCAACCCACTGGGGGCAACCTGAACCAAGGGAACCAAAACCCCCAAGGGGGAAATAACAACAAACGCCAAGGGATAAATAATGTTAAAACCATCTTCCCTTGTGCCCTTTGCGGTGAGTTCGGTCATTACACTCACCATTTCCCCCAGATCGCTGATTTCAAACGGTTGAAAGACGCTGGGAGCCTTAACCCTTCTCCTGCACAAACTGCCCCTCAGCAGGCACCACAACAGTATGTGCAACAACCCCCTCTCGCCGTGCTACAAAATCCTATCCCACATCAAGGTGTGATAAACACCCAAAATCCTATCCCATGTTTAAATTCAAATTTCAAAATTCAAATTTCAAGCCCGCCTTTTTAAGATTTAAGTGCCAACAACAACGCTGGTGCTAATGGCGACGTCGTCCAGAAAAGGGGAAAACGAAAAATGCACCCGCCGGAATCGGTGAATGGACGATGTCGGAAAATAAACATGTCCATGATATGGATACATGGGGTATACCATGCATGGCGGATAGCGCTCGTCGGGGAAGGACGCAGAGTCAAGGGGCGCACGGAGCGAACGGAAACGGAAATGGGAACGATGATAGGCTACCTTTTGGGTTTTCCGAGTGGCCGGAGATGAGACGTTCTCCGTTGATCGGAATCCCAAAAGGTAGTGTAGTTAGCTTACTCCCTAAGTTATTATTTCTGACTTGCCAGATGGTTCAAAAATTGTCGTTGGTGAGGTTAATCGCCATTCCAGGTTGTACACCTTCTATCACTTCACTCATAAATATGATTATGTATCTCTTCTAACACATGCTAATGAAGAGTCCAGGTTGTTGCATGAGAGGTTTTGGAATCTAAATTTTAAATATTTATATCATCTTAGTAAGGGTGGAATGGTAGATGGATTACCCCATATTCAGTACACAGATGGAGTTCTCTAAGGATGCATACTAGGCAAACATCCTAAGTAGAAGTTAAACACATGTAAAGCATGTAGGGAATCATAACTTCTAGAATTGGTTCACAGTGACATTACAGGTCATTTCCCACACCCATCGATCAGTAAATCTAAGTATGTTCTTACTTTCATTGATGATTTTTCGAGATATACATGGGTCTATTTTCTCAAATTAAAATTTAAGGTCTTTGAGTGTCTTAAAGATTTCAAGCATCCAGTTGAGAACCAAACAAGGAAGAGTATTAAGAAGTTTCATATAGACAATGGAGGAGAGTATGTGAATAAGGATGTTGAACATCTTTGTTCAAAATCAAGTATAGATTTGCAACACACAATTCCATATACTCCACGACAGAATGGGGTAGCGGAGAGAAAGAACATGCCATTGAAAGAGATGGCCAATTGTATGTTGCAAGATAGAGAATTGCCTCCAAATTTATGGGTTGAAGATATCCTTTTTTCAGCCTACATTCAGAATATATTTCCTCATAAATCATTCAAGGGAGTCACTCCATATGAGACTTGGAGCGGGAAGAAAACAGAAGTCACTCACTTTAGAATTTTTGGTTTTCGTACATGGTCTAGGATCCCTTCTGATGTGAGGAAAGATATGAAAGCTCAGAGTAAGGAGTGTATTTTTGTTGGATATCCAGAGGGAGTGAAGGGATATAGGTTATTAGATACTACTTCAGATACACTATTCATACAAATGAGTGTTAATTTTGAAGAGGTTCATTCACAGGTATTTCTGGAGCAGTCCACACCTCCATCTCCAATGCCACTAGTTGTGGAACTTCGTGAGAATTTTTCCTATCAAATTTCTGATCAGATATATGAATCTGATATATATGGTAATTCTGATCATAAGAAAGAAGTTGCAGTTCTAGAGCATCAACTACGATGGGCGCAACAAACACTTCAGGCATCATGTGATCTAGTGGGTGATCCTGCCAATCCACGAAGAACCAAATCTTAGTTTGTGGAGCCTCAGCAATATTTTAATACCATGGAGCCATTGTTTCCTATTTATTGTTATATTGTACTTGTATCAGATCCTCAATCTTATGTAGAGGCTAAAGGAAACCCCCATTGGGAGGAATTTATGAAAGAGGAGTACAAATGTCTGATAGAGAACAATACATGGGAGTTGGTTGCTCTACCTTCCAACAGGAAGCTTGTTAGATGTAAGTGGATTTTCAAGACAAAGAGGGTTGTTGATGGATACATTAAAGAGTATAAGGATTAGTTAGTAGCTAAATATTTCTCACAAGTACAAGAAATTGACTATGATAATACTTTTGCACCAATTGCCAAGATTGATTCCATTCGGTTAGCTCTAGCTATTGCAGCAGCTAGAAAGTGGGAGGTACACCATATGGATGTGAAGAATGCATTCTTACATGGAGATATTAATGAGGAGATATATATGGAGCAGCCAAAGGGGAATGTTCAAGATCCATCATTAGTTTGCAGGTTGAGGAAGTCATTGTACAGACTTAAGAAAGCACCTCGAGCATGGTATGCTAAAATGGACTATTATCTTTTCTCTAGAGGTTTTCTTAGATGTAGATCAGATACTAATGTGTATATGATGAGGAACATAGATTTGATTCTACTGATATTTCTATATGTATATGATTTACTCAGCACAGGGAGCTCAACCTC
Organism: Picea sitchensis; assembly: GCA_010110895.2. NCBI lineage: Eukaryota > Viridiplantae > Streptophyta > Pinopsida > Pinales > Pinaceae > Picea > Picea sitchensis. The sequence goes on from SNQJ01S0207922.1 coordinate 3,723, forward strand.
CTCCATTGTTGTAGTGAAGACCACTTTGCATGACAGGTTTTCTATGATAGATATGGGATTGTTACATTACTTTATTGGTATTGAAATCAGTCAGAATGATTCAAGAATCAAGATGTTTCGGTCCAAGTATGCCAGAGATCTACTTGATAGGTTTCATATGACAGATTGCAAGCCATCTCCACACCCTTTCAACCAAGGGTTAGACTAGAGGATGTCAGTGCATCACCTTTGATTTATTATACTAGATATTGACAGTTGGTGGGAATTCTGCTCTACCTTACACACTCTTGACTGGATATCTCTTATGTAGTTGAATTAGTTTCCAGGTACATGCAATATCCTCATGAGATTCACTAGAAGGAAACAAAGTGGATTCTCAGATATGTCAAGGGAACAACCAATTTTGGTATACACTATGCAACAGGATCTTCCTTGGATCTTGTTTGTTACACAGACTCAGATTGCGCAGGCAATAGCATTGATCACAAGTTGACTTTAGGATATGTCCTCTACCTTGGATCAAGACCTATCTGTTGGTCAAGTAAGAAGAAATCAACAATTTCTTTATCATCAACAAAGGCAGAGTACAAGGGTACAGTGACTGTTACTACTCAGGTTATTTGGTTGCAACATTTTCTTACAGAGTTGGGAGTTCATTTTCATTGTCCAATAATTATATGGTGTGATAATCAGAGTAATATCAAGATGTTTAGAGACCCGGTTCATAGGCAGCGGACCAAGCACATTGAGTTTCATATGCACATTATTCAAGATTGAGTCATTGATATGCAGTTTTGTCCATCTTCAAAGCAAATGGCAGAAATATTCATGAAGCTTTTCATTGAACAAAAGTTTGTCTCATTGAGGGACACTCTAGGAGTGAGGGATACATAAGATTATCATTAGAACATAATAGCATTATTTTCTTGTTAGCAACATATTTTGAGAGGGGGGGGGTGTTCCCACTTGGTTTTCCCTCTTTACCTCACTTTTGTTCAGTTGTTATGCATCTATACTTGTACATGAGTACCTAACATGGCTTCATATTGCTACGACTCATGATTTTGCACACCCTAGTTGTGTTTTAGGGGGGTTTTGGGGTACATGCTCAACTACATACTTAGTGAAATACTCGTTTTTTCCATTGTTCCTACTGTTTAGGAGGAATGTTTATTTATAACGGGTCTATTTTTAGCCCGTAGATTCCTATATGTAATACCTTGGGAAAATACCATGGGTTTCCAAAACCATGGGCTCCTAAATCACCATTAGGAAAATTCCTATTTTTTAGCTACCATTAGGCCAATTCCTACTTTTTAGCCACCATTAGGAAAATTCCTTTTTTTAGGAGATAATTCATATTTCCTTAATTTTAGGAGATATTTCTTATTTCATGGATATAGAGCTCACTTTAGTAAGAATATTATCCTCCTAGGAAAGTGTGCATTACCCATCTAATACTTGGATTTAAATCACTTCACTTATTTAGTAACTTTCCATAATTAGCAAATTCTCACTCAGTTAGGACTTTAGTTCCATTCTTGGACTCTAGTCTTATTCTAGGAGATTTTTTTTTATTATGGAATGCATGTTGAATCCATGTAGAGTTCTCCCTAAGTTCGCACCTATATTTTTTTATCTTTTCTTATTATTAGCAACTTTTGACTTTTGTTAATTGTTGTTATTGGGAGAAGTTACTTTTTACTTGAGCATGCACATGGAAATCCCAACCTAGTGCACATTACTCCTCATGTGGAGAGTCCTACATATTGTACTTATTATCAAGGATTAATACATTTTGATTATAGTTTGTTTCTTAATCTCTTATGTGTGAAGATTGATTCTACTTTTCTCTCTCCTCTCTCTTTTGCAATTAGCTAGTGCAGTATTTCCTGTTCACAGTTAGCTCTTGGATTCTGGTTTAATCCTACATGAGGAGTGTAGGAGCAAAGAAGGATGTATTCTTACACTAGAGTGAGTAGATATCACAGGTTGGGTGAAGATATTTCATCCAAGTATTGGTGACGAGAGGGTTGGATCACAAAGGACCGTGATTCAATATCTTGGATAGGTGGAGAAGGAATTTCATCTATAGGTCATACAATTCAAGGAGAACAGAGAGCAGAGGGAACTGCGGGTGGGTTTCAGAGGATTGAGGCCAGAGAAAAGTACAGTTGTGTTGTATGAAAGTTTATGTATGGGTTTTGTGTACATGTATGCTGGTCTTAGTGGAGACAGTCGCATACATACGTGGGTTTGCTAAAGGACAGTCACGTACACCTTGGGAAGCATGTTGTTCAAGGGTTGCATGACATAGCAGACTTGTCCAGGTTTGTATGTAGTTTTATTTCTCTTATTGGGTCATTTTCCCTGTTACAGGAGCCCTGATTTGAACTTAATAAAAGAATATTGGGATTGGTTTTCCCTTCGAGGTTTTTCCAAGGGTAGTTTATCCGAAAATATTGGTGTATTGTGCATGAGATTTTGGTTTCCTAGATTATGCATCCACTACATGTTTAGTTGATTGCTAGTTGTGCTTTTAGTAGATAAAGTGATTTTATTTTGAGCTAAATACTGGGTGTTGATTAGAGTGGATGAATATCAACATGGTATCAGAAAATACCAAGGGTTGATTCCGGGAAATTTCAACACCAATTTGGCTCCAAAGTATAATGTTCCACTTGAAAAGGGCTTGGGGGACCTCAAAGCATGGTAAGGAATATTCCTTGTCCATTCTATCTCCAACGTCCACCTCAAAGAGGGGGGACAACCTCACCCCAAGCCAAAAATATTCCCTCTAAGTGGACGACTTCTTCAATATTCTCCATAAGTAATCAAAGGGTGATCAAAATCTCCCCCACATAGAAAGGAATGAGTTCCATGTCATCATAATCACGTGTAAAGTCACTTAAGTTAACTCCAAATAATCCAAGTGGCTCAAAATAAAACCCATGGCTATCATAAAGTGCCCCAGGATAGGTCAACCCTCCTTTAATGAAGAAAATGCTTTAAAAATGTGCCAAAGGAGTGGGGTGTTCTATCATTTGACACATGGAAAGTGTAGAGGAGGTCCATGTAGAAAAAAACAACTCATATGTGCCTCATAGAGTGTGACCAATGCCTTAAAATATGGTATATGCCTCAAAATACATGAAACTACCTCAAGAAATATGGCATTAGATAATCATGTGCAGAGTCATCTATGATGGCCAAAATGTGGTACATACATAAGAACAATAAGGTCTATATGGGTAAGGTGTGTTAAACCATGGGTGTGACAACCCTTACAAAGTGCAATCACCTTTTACATAACAAAATAATAAGTGAATAGTTAGGACCCAATAAATCATGTATCCTAGTAGATCCACCTCAGAATTCCCACATACCTACCTAGGGCATAAATGCCTAACTTTAGAGGGAGTTACCACCTCCAAGGGGTATTCATCTAGGGTAATAAAACCAAGCACCCTAGAATGGGGACTAAAAGGACATGCCATGACGATCCACCTGAGGGGATCTAGGTAACCTCTAACCAACACTTGTACATCAATTCATCCCATCATGGACACATACAAATAAATCATCACACTTTGGGCTCATCAAAGTGGTCCAATCTCGTGAAAAAATGTAGAGTACACTACAAAGAATCTGGGGTGTAACACTTCCCTTTATTGGTACTCTATGAATGTAGAGTCCATTTTTTCTCCATTATTATTATTGGTATTTCCTTCTAACATAAAAATAATGTTGTCATTACTCTATTTTCTTCTCTTCAATTATACTATGTGAATGTAGAGTTGATTTTTTATAGTATGATTGTGAGTAAAACACTTGATGGGACTTGAACCCATAAACCCCATATTAGAGGTTATATTCCTTATCCTTTAGGGCACAACCGCGTTATTTGTTTATTTTTCTTAATATTTGCATTTTTTTTTATTCATGATTTTAATGTAATTTTTCAATTGTTTTATACAATTTTTTTAATTCACTTAATACAATGCACAATGTTGATAGTAAGGATGTATTAGACTTATAAATATTATGTTTTCTTCTGATATACAATACCAATTTTGTTTGATATATGTATATCTATGAATCCCAATTTCATATTAACATAATGCAAATACCCACTTTAACATGGGGGGAAGAGATTTTAACTGTGCACCTCTTCTATGAAAGAGAAATGATTTTACAAATTGATTATGAAGTAATCCCCATACTTGTAACTACTTGTAGATTCCTCTCACTATAAATAAAATTGATAATCCAAATAAACATGGAGTAGGTCAGTGTTTCCATGGTGGCATGCTCATTCTCATGTTGATGCTCATCCTACACATAAACACCCAATCATTACAATGCAATGTCATGCCTCACAACTCGGTCACATAACAACATTCATTATTGACATTCTTGATAAGTGATGAACTTGACTAATGCCCACAAAATCTTAAAATTGTAATGAATTTTCATGATGAAAATTTCAAAGAGGGAGAAGGATTATATGCAAATCAAAGTTCTACCATTCCAATATGATAGCATTATGCCAACACTAAACCATATTATAATAACTTATATGAGCACTCCTAAAGTGTTTTTCAAAGTTTTTGCATGGAGAGAAGTAAGGTTCTCTTACAATGAGTGTTGCAAGAGTTCTTTTTGTACATATATGAGTAATGTGGAGTAATAATAATAAAATAAAATGGAAAATATTTGATGTCAAATGTCTAATATAAAAAACTAAAAATATGTTGATGTCAAAAATAAATAAATTAACATAGATCCATCTTAACTCTAGATCCTTTTTGTACTTAAAAGTTTGCACTTGGATTTTTTTTCTCTCTCTTTCAATGCTTAATAATCCATGGTTAAGTTGGATATATGCTAGTTTACAAACAAAATTACTAATCAAACCTAGATTTATAACCCATGATAGGGAATATTCCAAAGTCCGATTCAAGTCCTTGCAATATTTGCATGTAGATTACATTTTGTTATAAAATATCTTGCATTTGATGTGAGTCTCTCACAATATTTTGGAATCCCAAGAGAAGAATTCAAGTATCATTTGTAAATTACAAGGTATTGATGTTAGAGTGTTAAACATTAAACCCTACCCTTTAAAAAAGTCATAGGAGAGGTAAAATGTGGCAACAAAGAAATTAAATCAAGTCATTACAAACAAGTGAATGTTTGAAAAGTTACCAAAAGAAATGGAGTGAATCAAAAGGAGTAGACTAATATGATGACCCTTTGAAGCATGAAGGAAACCCTTCTAGAATTACCGAGTGATAAAATACTTCACAAGGGAAGAAACAAATCCAAAAGTAGATAATGATTTACTACCAAATCATCACCTAATTCAAAGAAAGGAAGTGTGGGTAGAGGTAAAATTTTCATATCTACAATAGAGCTCTCCAATGATCAAGAGACCAAAAAGAACCACAACCCAAAAAAGATAGGAGAAGGAAATATCCCCACCAAAAATTTCTAGGACCATCATGAGAAGTATTAGTCTGGTATGTACAAAGTCCTATACAATTTCTTCAAGACTAGATTAGAAAGAAAATCTCTCGAAGATAAGATTGAAGTAAAAATATTCATCAAAAAATGGACACCAAACCTAGTGCCAGCTATCAAGAGGAGATACTTCAAAGAAAGGAGGAAAAATGCAAACACAATACCCATCACCTATCTCTAGTTTGATCCGAACTAAGAATATAATTTCATAATCAAACTTTGAGGAATAAAAGAGATGAGGAAGAAGAAACAATTCAGACAATGCATGAGACTTTTGAGAACCCATATAATGGTCAATATGAATTATCAAGTTTTTTCACAATTTTTTAGCTTTCATGTGGTTTATAATTCTTGGATTATACACATTCATATTAAATGTGTATACATTTTGAATAGTTTTTCAATCCATCTTAAATATGTCAATCGATTTGTCTTGAAGATTAACCAAGAAACGATTCAAAAAGTTGACATCTTTAGTTTAAGCATAGATGATTTAAAAATTTGAAGCCAACAAACTAAATCATCTCAACAAGTTGAGTCCCCCCTTAAAATTAGTAGAAGAAAGAGAGAGACCAACCAAATGAAGGGTTTAGGGGATAATGATTTCTCCAAAATTTATGAGCACTACAAGATGAAGACTAAGAAATACCTTATCCTCAACCCATTAAATGGAAAAATTGTACTTGAAGATGGTCAAGGAACTCACCAAATCATATGAGGGAAATTATTTCGAGGTAGTTAGAGAAATGATGACCCAATGAAAAATTATAGGATTGGAGGAAAGGGAGATAATCAATGAAGCATATCCCTACACACCCCTAATCTTCACCCACATTGGTCCATATCTCAGTTGGGGAGTAACATACAAGCCCAACTAGAAAAACTAGGAGATATAGCAATTAGGGACCTATTTGTTGAAAAAAATAGGAAGAAAGAGAGAACTTTCCAACTTCAAGGAGACAAAATTGACATTGTGATAAATTGGATTAAAGAAGTCTTATACACACAAAGAGTTATTGTGTGGGACTACAATATGACTAATCTAAGACCCAAGGCTAACCTATTGTGGTAATGTTACCTTCACACAATAACCAAGTCTAATCAATGCAATTAGATATGTCTTATCAGAAGAAACAATAATATAATACATAATGGGCAACAACAAAATTCTAGCTATGTTCAATCACCTAAGCCTTTCTAACTAGTATTAATACATGTATCTGATACATGGAACATGGGAATGTGTCAAACTTCCTTGCAAGGGTTTGAATGACACTATGAGAGCATCCTAGAAGCAACCTCTTACAATAAAAAATAGTCATAAATCAAAGACTAGA
>SNQJ01S0207923.1:10133-25290 GCA_010110895.2 Picea sitchensis
ACATTGATCTACCTATGTGCGGGTTAGGACCTTAACAGAAGGGATGATGCCATGTGGTCGAAACGAATGACCGTCAAAAGCGGTAAGAAGAGTAGGTGATGGAGACAAAACGGGCTGGCCAATGGCCTTCCAACGTGCCAACGACATGACGCATGTTGAGGTGCCCTCATCAACCACCGTGCGGAAAATGTTTCGAGTAAAAGTTTTTGTGGGGTAAGCCACTACTAACTAAAATGCTACATGGCAAGAGAGAGGAGGTTTTAAATCGATTGTATCCAGCATGATTGTACCTGGATTACAAGTCTCGACAGATCCTAAAGCGGATAACAAAGCTTTCCTCTAGGAAGGGCAGCTCTGGAAGACCTCCAAAGCGGACATCGCACAAGGGGTTTGAGATAAATCCTCCACCACAGAATAATTCTTGGAGGCCCTTGTGTTTGGGTTGTGAGAAACTTTCTTGAACACACCTTTTGGGATGCATGTCATTGTTTCTCCCAAAGTATTCTCGATCTGGAGAGGAAGAGATGGGATTTCAACTTCTTTTCCTTTCTTAGAGGTGCTTGGCTTACTGTAGTTATGTGCTCTAGTCAATATAAAAGCATCATCTTTCATCATATACACATTTGTAGATGCAATATTGTTTGACAATGAAGAGGGTCCTTGATTACCCCCTTCCACGCTTGTAGAGGCTTGGGTTAGGTTTTGCCCATGTTGGAAAGGATTCATTAACACAAAAGGCTCTTGTTGTGACACAAACTTTTGGGCCTCTGTAAGCCGAGGGCACTGGTGGGTCAGGTGGTCTTCCACGCATAGGTTACACAGATACTTTGCCTTCTGTTTCTCAATGTTTCCCTCACTAGCATTATTAGTGGGTTTCTTATCCCGCTTACCCTTCTTATGTTGTTTTTTCTTTCCATCAGGTTGTTGGGTGGCCTTCGGATTTGTTGATTACACACTGTGTACATCCGACATTTGGGTAGGGGGAACAGTCGAAACAATAGTTTGGTGGGCCGTTGTGTGTTTTATAGACAATTGATGCAATTGTTTTGTTAGTTGTTCAGTGGGCTTGGTTTGTGCCGAACCTACAATACCATCAGCATGTGGTCCAGCTCTTTGTTTGGTTTTATCAAGTATGGATCATGGTGCATCTGGAAAAATCTCGTACAGTAAACCAAATTGAGAATAAATGATCTCAAGAGTTGATATCTCATGATGGCATCTTCTTCGGAAAACATTCCCGATGTTTCGACGTCTTTGGATAGTTGGGGGACTAAAGACTTAAGGAACCACTCAAGCAGGAATGTTGGTGGGACTGGTACCTTAATCAAACTCTTCCAGCGTCTCCATTCTCATATGTGATTAGAGATATGGTCCTCTTTTGTCTGTTCAAAATTGGCCAACAATTATGTGTTGGCATCATATTTCACAGGTAATTGGAAATGGTTTAGGAATTCCATTGCTAATTCACCAAAGGAAGAATATCTTGAGCGATTGAGCTCGATGTACCATTTCACAACACTCCCAATGAGAGTGTGTTGAAACAATCGCAATTGTACAGAGTTGTATTTTAATCAATTAGACGAGAACCAAAAATGGAAGGTGGTCACATGATCCCCTGGATCTTCATTAGGCTTGGCTTCTCACTTTGGTATGTCCGAAGGAAATTTTGTCAACATAGGGGGCCAACGTGGGTCATGACAGATGGGGTCATTCAACAACCTTGTCAAATCTGGCAAATGTAAGGTTGCCAAGAAAGGTAATTTTGGTTGTTGTTGATGATAACCATGGAAAAAGGGGCCTGGAGTTTGAATGGCACTAGGTTGCCAGGAAAATTTGGGTTGTTGGTCGAGGTTCTAGTAAAAACCATGGCCATGACCAGTGTACGGATTTTTCATTTGAGGAGACATCATCGACGGATTCCCAAAATAGGACGTAGATGGTTGGGCATGCATTACATTAGGAGGACTTTGGGAAGGGTTTCCCCATGCCGATCCCATGGGCATATGTATTGCACCTTGCCTGGGGTTCCATTGGTTGTGGAAAGAATTGGCCCAGATCAACATTCCTGACAAGGGAACTAATCCTTGCCAAGAATTCCAAGGTCCTGATGCATAAGACGTTCTTGGGTTTCCCCCTGTGTAGGAATAGTACCCTGCATAGGATTAGGTTGGCCATAACAGGGGTTTCCCCCTGTCGAGAAAGCAGCTGATGAAAAAGCATTGTTACCAAACACATCGAACAAAGAAAATGGTGTCGAATCTACTGGCATACTATGATAAGGTGGTCCTTGACTCCCTACTCCAATGAACTATGGTGTGTGTTTGGCCTGGTGGATTGGTGGTGAGTACCACCGAGTGAAGGGGAAAAAGGAGGTATATGACCTCTGCCAGAAGGGAAAGTGTTAAAGGGAGATGAAGTGCCCCCCACGGGTCCTTGCATAGGAGCGTTAGAGCTCCATGCCCCCAGACCTAAAGTCTGTAAAGTGGAGTAGGATAGTTCAGGGCTTGTACCTGTGCTAGGAATCCCATATGAGAACGGAGGGTCTATCGCACTTTGTGTGAAAGGAGCAGTAGTCATTACCAGATATGGGGTTGGACCACTGCTCGAGGTAGAGGTAGTCGAGAGCATGGTGGCTTAGACTGACGACAGTGGGGTAGGAGGTGGAACACCCCCTGTGAATACAACTGTGGTGGGAATATTAGGATTCCCAGAAGAAGAGATAGGATTTTCTTCCATTACTGCCCTCTTTAAAGGTGTCGAAATGTCCTTTAATAGAGGTTGGTCAGGTGTGTTTTCCTATGACCTGGTCACTTCAAGAGACCCTTCTTGGTCTAGCTTTCTCCTTAGCGGTGGCAGGGGTGGCTCTAGTGTAACCGGTGGCAGGCCAAGAAGCCTTCGTGACCGATGCATCTCGTGATCCTCCACTGTGTGAGAAGATCAAAGACACACTAGGGCTTTCTATTCATTCAAAAACAACACACACTAGAAAAACGTCCCTACAAGATAAAACAAGCAAACACTAAAGTAGTTGGAAGAACAATTACAACAACTAACACTAGAGCAACTTACTGGTGCAAGTGAAACTTGAACATGGAAGCACCCTCTGGGTATACTCTACAAAGTGTGGCCTGATGTCTATCCTAGGTAATGTGGTATACCCCCACAGTCACCTATGTATGTCTCTAAAAAATATAGAAAACTAAGTTTCCAGCGCGCGAACAGTCACCAGGCGGGTACAGTCGACAGTCGGGTAGACCACAATGAGAAGGGTATCAAGCTTGAAACCTATCAAGGGTATCGAAAGAAAGTGGTCTTGAAGAAAACTGAGGACCTCGAATGGATTCAATATCCATGAAGCTCTGTGGCAAATGCAATCGATGAAATCCTAAGACAAGCCCTCTATATGTGTTCTCCACTACGATTGGTCTGGCTTTGGAGGGGTTATCTCTACTACCTTTTCGCACACGACCTCGTGTTTAGCCCCTGTGTTAGAGGGGGGTACCAGATAACTTTCATGATACTGGACTTTTTAACACTCCCTAGCTCAGACTCCAATGTTTGATTTAATGGCCTTGAAGAGTTTCCTCTCCAACCTAATTCGAGGCCCTAACCCTAAACTAGTTGTTTGACCTTACAAACATAAAAAGTCTAATTAATTTTAGATTTAGAGTTAATTTTTATGGCTTGTCTTAATTCAAAGGTTATCACAGTGAAACTAGTGATGTTTTGAGAGACGAAAAGAAATATAAACAGAAAGATGGAAACAAAAAACCTCCTGGCAACTTCAGATTTTCTCTTTTAAATTATTTAACCAACTTTTCAAAATAAAATTTTCTAAGATATTTGAACAGCAAACTCAAAATAGGATTTCACTCGACTACGAGCTACTTATCGTCTAAGTAAACCATCAAGAACTTATGAAAGTAAAGACTTTTCCTGGTTACTAATGTAACCGACAACTATTTAACCAAACAAAGAAATAAAAGATTTTTTTTAATCTGAATGCTCACAAAGAAAAATGAAAAATATCAACAAGTAAATACCACAAAAAATTCTATCCTAAGCGTAGATCGCAAAGAGTCACTCTAAAAATAACACACAAGCAGATTAAAAAGGACTCTCACACTTGTCTAAAATCCCTATGAAAGGAAAAATTTGAGGAAACTTCTTAATGAAAAACAAAGTTATTGCTGTGATCAAACCTAAGATACTGACTGCTATGACAGAGACCAAAAAACCTGAGAGGGATAAACTTTTGACAAAGAAAAGGATGACTACCTCTCCTTAAAAAAACAAATTCTCAACAGGCATGCTACTGACAGTTCAACAGCCAGGGTGTGCACGCGAGCTGAGTAAGGTCAGGGTGCATGTACACACATGAAGACCTTATGCAAGCCACGTGTACTTATTAAACTCTCAAAAATGAAAAGACAAACAATCGAGCACTGGCAGAGACTACTGGTATTGAGGAACAAAATCTCTTGAAGACTCAGAAACTCACTTTGATAGAAAAAAGAAAACAATTCAAAGAAAATTTCATAGAACAAACTAATCTGAGGTGGAACCTAATCTATAAACTGCAAATAACAAAGACTAGAATGAGTTCCAGAAAACCCCTGAGAAGGATTAATTCTGATAAGGGAGAGGATGACTGCCTCCCTAAAAGAAATTTTCTGAAATCATACATGTGACTGACACTTTCTCAGCTAGCATGTACACGCAGGCTGTGTGAAGGTAGGGCATGAGTACACGCGTGTAGACATTATATAGGTTGCGTGTACCTCTGTGGGTCCCATAAAAAAAAATGCAGTCAAGAAAAGAAACAGAGATAATTGGTATGGAAGACTAGAATCTCTGTTAGCTCAGACTTTTGCAGAAACTTTAAAAATAAGGAATGAAACCAGTTTTTAAAAATACTGAAGAAAAAATATTCCCAGAAACCCTAGAGATCCCTAGTATGGTCACCAATTTTGTTGTGAGTGGGAAATCCCTCTACGGACTAGCACTTAGGGTTTTATCATGCATGCATAAAAGACCTAAAGATTCCTACTTTTTACCATCATCCCAGACCTAATCCCCATTATTCTTAAGCAAATATGTAGTTAAGAAGATCAAGTGAACATACCTTATTTTTGGTGTTTGATATCGATCCCTCTTCACGCTTGGTCGCTCTTTGACTGCAACTCTCCTCCCAAGGCTAACCTGCATTCACAAAAGACAAAAAAAGAACTCCACATGCATTTGATCTATAGATTAATGGGTTAGATATTTAATCAACATGTATGTAATAAACAATGAAAACCTCATATGGTGGGATGGGAAAAGTACTTATTTGTTATCAACTTCACTAAAGCAACTTACAATGATGAAGCTGGCCACTACTCCATGAACCTGGTCCTGGGATCCTCTTCAACTGCCCTCCAACTGCTTTTCTCTATACTTCTCTTTGCACAAGGATGGCTAAAGGTTGGGACAAGGGGAATGCTCAATTGGGTATAGTCTCTTTACTATCATTTTTTCTCCTTTCAAATGGGACCCTTACCCCTTCATTTATAGGCTAGAAGGCGCTAGGTATTTGGTTGAATGACCATCCATGTATGGCCAAAAGGTTTAGTTAACTTGCCCAAAGCTGTGTGTTTCGTCAACAACTTTCCTTTTGCTATGCTTTTGTAGGTACACGCGGGTTGTATTGGAGCATCTAGCATGTACATGCATGCAGTAATGGAGCATGGCATCTGAGACTTTATAAAGAGGGTTTTTAAGAAGATTTTTTCAATAGTGTTTGGGCAAAGAAGGAGTCTGAGATGGCCTGATGCCAGGTAAGTATATCTGGTGCAATTTAGGGTTATAACACCATTCCACAAAATATAAACCATATCCTTCCACATATAACTTTTCCCCTACATCATGTGAATACATAATTGATGGTAAATATGCTTTGCTAAAAACAAATTTGAAGGACTCATGGGACTCCTTGTTGACAAGAAAAATTCCCAACCAAGAAAGGTGATCTTCATATTGAACTTGAAAATATTTATCACTTTCCTTATCAAGGTTTGGATCTAATCCATGATTCATTAATGTGATTGAAACTCTTTCATATTTTTCATTGTTGATTAACTCCATCTCATCAAATTTTAGGACAAACTCCAATTTCCCACATGCCCCCTCAATAGAGATGTCATAGTACCTCACCATAAGGTGTAATACCCGCTCTAGGTCATACCACAAGTTATTTTTTCTCATTAATGGAATAATTTCACTTGATTCTTTCTTTTTATTCTTACTTGCAACTTCATGCACTACTTCCAATTGATATGCATGTCCCAAATAATCAACAATTTTTGTGTTTCGTAGTCCACCCTCTTTTTTCACATGAAAAGGGCGAGGAACCAAAATCTTCTTAATTTCGACATTCAACATTCCCTCTCTCAAAATTTTAAAAAGACTTGCATATGCTTCCCTGCTAATCCATCTATCATAAAAAACTCCTTGAACATCCTTTACATAAATTTTTAAGTTTGCAATGAATTGGTTAACTACTTCTTTCCTCAAAGCATCAAATTCTGGTTGTTTGAGCATTGATTTAATCTCACTTTTCTTCAACACAGTTTTGCACAAATCCACAATATCAGTACAACTTGGATCTAATATGGACTTCACCCCAAACACACCTTTTTTAAAGGCACCTCCCCTCTTTACCATACATGATAATGGCTTCAACTCTTTTGATCCATTCCTCAACCCCATTGGAGTTTCCTTTAAGGAAAAGAGTCTCTTTTGGAGATGATAGACATCATTTTTCAACATTTCAATTTCTTTTGTTGAGCTGGATTTTACTTGAAGAAGTTCATCCACATGTATTTGATTCAACATTTCTATTATTTGGTTCAATCTTATGATTTCATGATACTGAACCATATTTGAGTGATGGAGATGATTTAATTTGACACTAAGATCTTGGATTTTTTGTTCAAGGGAAATCCGGTTACCATCCAAATTTTTACAGTATCCTAGAAGACCATTGTTTCCATGGCATACAAACTGGAATAGTCATGTTATTGTTTTGAAATTGGGATGAGATTTGGACACATGGTCAACTAAATAAAGTTCTCCTTTCACCCAAAGATCTAAATTTTTAGCTCCAAATTCCCTTAATGCACTGTAGTCAATGTTAAGAACCAATTTCTGAATTTTTTTATGGATCGGTGCCATATCCTGACTTAAATTTATGCAGGTAACATGGTGATAGTTTCTTACACCATTTGCATCTATTGAAGGGTCCTGCAAACAACTAATATTATGAAAATCAAAACATACTAGAAAATCCCACAATGAGAAAATCAACTTGTAGAAGAAATAATTTCGGAGATCTTCTAAGGAAAATACAACTTTTCAAATATTGAGGCATAACTCAAAGCTATCAGGCATCTTGTAGAATATTGTAAATTCATCTAAGCTTGTATGTTTTCATCTGAATAAAATATATATTAAAAACCGGTGATTAGAATATAAGAAACCAATCTTATAACAATAGACAATCTAAATGAATAAATGGCATGTATCCCACTTAGGTTTATTCTCCCTCTAATATGAGCATTTTCTAATTAGTTAGATATATTTATTCACAACAATCAATAGACTTCTAATTTTTTGTCATTAGAACAAAAATATAATCACCAACAAAAGTAATAGATGGATTTGTTAATGAACCATAGAGTATGAAAGGTTCCCTTTCACATTTTTATTCTACATTGTGAACCTAATCCCTTCATCTCCTTACACCTACTTGAGAAATATATAAAGTATGTCACCACGCTTTTTGTGAACTCCAACACTAAAACTGCCATTTTTAGAAAATTTAGGGGACATCCAAAAAAGGAATATAGTTGTTTATTGTAGAAAAACAACTCGGTGTGCTAAATTTAAAATTTAATCTTATTAGAATCTGGTAGGGAACTAACTTTTAACACATCTAGTAGGAGATGAACACATCCTTTAATTCTATTAACTGGAATAGGATGTTGACTTGTTTAGTCCCTTATGTTGATATGTTCATACCGGATTACAACCTTTAGCTATGAGGACAATGGAAGATTTCACAGTGCCTCATAGGTCATTAGACACACATGTTCTTGAACCAGCTAACAAGAAGGGATCTCTCAAAAATAATGGACTAGTCGGTGCTCAGAAGCCATCTAATGTTAAATCTAGCCGAAATAAGAAAATCAAAGAAGCTCCATTGGCATCACTAGAATGTGGTGCTGAAAATCTTTCCATTTCCAAAAGACCCCAAAAACCAACTAAAGCACTGCCTATTGAAGACAGGCATGCAATTTATAAATTCTTTGGGAAGAAACTATTTTCCTCATAAGATACTTGTACCTCACCTGAAATGGTAAGACTACATGCAAACATATTTATCTATTTATCTAACACAAGTTTTATTTGTTTTGACTGAAATGTGATGCTAGTTGTTTTATTCTCTTGTGTTGATATGTTNCTATTTTCCTCATAAGATACTTGTACCTCACCTGAAATGGTAAGACTACATGCAAACATATTTATCTATTTATCTAACACAAGTTTTATTTGTTTTGACTGAAATGTGATGCTAGTTGTTTTATTCTCTTGTGTTGATATGTTCAGACTGGAATACAAACTTTAGCTACGAGGTTGATGCCACCTTTGATGGTGCCTCAGGGTTTATTGGTCACACCTGTCGTCAAGACAACCATCAAGACGAGGCAAAATAATGGGCTAGTCAGTGCCCAGAAGCCATCTAAAGTTAAATACAACCAAAGGAAGAAAACCAAAGACAACCCACAAAAGCCCATCTCACTTATAGAGGAAAGGGGTGTGGGAAGTTTTTGGGATCCAAGTGTCAAGAAGAACGCCCAGAGAAGGACCAACAAGAAAACTCATTATCATTTTCTTTGAGCTAGAAACAACTTCAGTTCTGATGAATTGAAGACTTTGATTAACAATTTGTACTATACATTTGCAAGATGCACAAAGCCAATATATTTGGCTCAACCAGTGTATTATGCATATCTTGCAGTGCATTGAGGGTGACTTTACCTTAAAATATTATCATTTATTGTCGCTGAGACTGCATCCACTTCTTTCTCATAGTTGTCCTCGTCTCATCTGAATTTTCCTAAAATTCACGATGGAGTCAAGAACACCATGTTCTTTTACTGATTAAGGTTTTGGTATTTCACCGAAAATGATTTATTTGAAATGGGTCTCTTCATGCCAAGGATGGATCAACAATGTATATTTTGATTGGTATTTGCTAAAAATAGATGGGAAATCTCCTCTTCTTGTTGGAGCAGAAAATGCAGTGCATTATCCTCATTCACCATACTCATCGAAATTTTTTGTTTTGAGAGTTGAAAGGATGTTCCATTAACACTCTCAATACAGGTTGGGCATGATGTTGCATTTCATATTACTCAGGATCCTTTTGATGGGGTGCCTGCAAACCCCATGGACATAACATGGATAGCATAGCCAAAAGACACTTGACCAAGTCTTCTATCAGTCATATTATAAAAAGAAGGTGGATTCATATCTAGCATCTGGTCTTGAGAAAGAATTTCCTGGTTTAGCTATATCAATCCTACAATAGGTTCTCCTTCCTCGACAGGAAGATCAATTAATAAAATACAAAGAAGAGCATCTTTCCAAGGGATTCTATGTTACTTATATGGCTTCTACAGGAAGTAAATGGGGTATTGTTATGTCCTGAAATGCAAGGTTTAAAAATTAGGTTGAGAAGACATTAAGTGCACGAGATGAATATTCAGGATGCCCATGTGAATTCTAATACATTCCATTTGTTAGTTCATATGGGACTGGAAGAAGACAAAGATGAAACTTGTGGACATACAGAGATGGGAGTTTTCTTATCATAAGTTCAGGAAGGTTTCCGAACTGTTATGAAGTCAGATCCTAAGAACAAGAGAAGAAGCATGTTCCATTTTGTAAAACATGTTGAGTGTATTGTATAAATGGCATCCACTAATGAATGCTATGAGGTCACATCCCATTTTGCTGAAGATTGGGTTCAGGTATCCTCTGAAATATGGGTGAAGAAGAAACAAAGATGTAAGTATCCTCTACAACGGGTTTTATGAGGGCGTTCAAGTATGGAAACTTCATCATGCTAGCAGTAAACTGTATCCTCTTCTGCAAATTCTTTTTACAATGATGGAAGTTTGGGTAGGTTAAAGTCAAAAGCAAGGATTTGATGACAAATTGAATATTTTCAGGCAACTTTCGAGAGTTTAGAGACAAGTGCCAGAGGATAAAACCAGGTTCGAAGTCTTGTTTTCCAGAAGTTGAAGATCATTGCAACTTTCAAGTGACAGTCTCAACAGTTGTTGGGAATTTATGGCATTCGGTTTTTAGCAACTAGATCCCAAATTTCCAGGAATGAAATTAGCAGGCAGTTCTATATTTCAAGGAGTGGTCATCAGTGATTGAGTATGAATAGAAAATGGATTACATGTGGCGGTTATTTCCAACTAATTTCAGCATTCGAGAATGCTTTTCAGCGTGTTCCATATTTATTGCTTTTATTTTTAGTATGTAGAATAAAATTTGTTTCCTAGAACTTAGAGATAGTTATCCACCCATTGTTATATATTTGTTAAATTGTAATAGGAAACGAGAGTAGTCTCTCTAGACTGTAGTTTTGAGAAATAGAGAGGACAGACCCGCGAGGTATTTTGTAAAAGTTTCATGAAATATCAATGAAGCATCAAGGTGATTGAAGTCTCTTTATAAAAGAGATGTACTACTTTCTATGCAAAGATATGAAAAGTCCAATTTAGTCCTTGGTTAGTACGTAAATTTTCTACAGTTAGTTCACAGTCTTGTTCATTCATGAATTCATTTTAATTGCTATATCGTATAGGGAAAATACTTGTTATGTTGAGAAGACTCTCATAATTTTTTTATGAGAGTTTTTACCATTACTGTATTCATTTTGTGTTTAATCAATTTGGAAAGGGATTTTTTGAGTTGGGTTAGTTCTTCAGTTGAAAGTGTCATCCCAAGGCCCATCTTGTCTAAAGGATGAAACAATCAACCCTTCTCTATATCTTCCATTCACAACCTCATCTTTGAAACAATTAAAAAAATGATATCCAATGATTCTATTGTCTCAATTTTCTACCCATAGACTGTTAGTTCGGGGTTATAGTTTTGTATGGATTCCATGCCCAATGGCTTCACTGTTTCTTGATCAACTTTACTACTCTCTTAGTTTATTAAAACCCAAGTAACCCAAATCAAATCCTATCATTTTAAGATGTGCTATGTAATATACCAGATATAAAATGTATGCAGAACAAAAATAAAATGCTAGTAATGGCAGAATAACAACAATATAACCAGAACATTCACCACAATAACACTGAAATGATATAAGAATAACAACAGAAATAGAACTTTGAATCTAAAAGAAATGTTCATGGGCCTCTTCGAGGGGGAAACCTCCAATTGAGCAGAGCTCTATTACAATAATATCCAAGCTAGGGTTATCATACCCTCAACTCATATTTATACTAAAAAGAAGCATCTAGAGGAAGATCCTTCTAGAAGTGGAAGCTTCTATTAGGTCTTCTTACATATGCATTATTCTATTTTATTGAAAGGCCTTATTAATATTGACCTTTATTACATCTGAATATATTGTTCTACCTATATGCGGGTTAGGACCCTAACATGTCCGCCCCATTAAAAACAACCTTGTCCTCAAGGCTTGAGATGAGGAAATTGTTGCAGAATGGTAGTTGGTTCCCAAGTGGCGTCTTCTAGAGTTGTATATTTCCACTAGACTAGAACTTCCTTGATGGTTCTCTAATGTAGGCGACGCTCACACTGGTCCAAAATTGCTTTGGGTTGTAGCCAAATGGATCCTTCTTCAACTAACTCTGGAAGGTTGGTTTGAATTTGGCACTTATCTCCAATCACCTTCTTTAAGCATGAAACATGAAAAATAGGATGTAGCTTCGAATGGATGGGCAAAGATAACTGATAGGAAACTTGTCCCACATGATTGAGCATGGTATAAGGACCATAAAATTTGGGCCCTAGCTTCTAACAATGCTCAGCCTTAAGGCAAGTTTGCTTGTAAGTTTGCAGTCGAAGAAACACGTGATCCCCTTCTGCAAATTGACATTCAGAGCGACCTTAATCTGTTTGTTTCTTCATGCAATTCTGTGCCATGACCAAATTCTCTTTGAGGGTATGGATAATGGCCTCTCAAGCTGTAAATGTTAGGTCAACCGTCTGGACCTTCGAGGCACCTAGTAAGTATGAGAGAACTGAAGGTGGCTTCTGTCCATATATCGCTTCAAAAGGAGTCATGCGTGTAGCTGTATGGTATGAAGTGTTTTACCACCATTCATCTAGGGGTAACCATTGAGCCTACTGATTTTTCTTTTCTGAGGCAAAACACCTCAAACATGTTTCCAAACACTTGTTGACAACTTCCATTTGGCCATCAGTCTAGGGATGATAAGATGTGCTGAGATACAATTATGTGCCTTGTATCTTGAACAATTCTTGCCAAAAATTGCTTGTGAAAGTTGGGTCGTGATAAAAAACAATAGAGTGTGGCATGCCATGAAGATTGAAGACCTGATCCATGAAGATTTGAGCCACCGTGGATGCTGTAAACGGGTGTTGAAGGGCGCAGAAATGAGCATAATTGGAAAGGCGATCAACAACCACCATGATGATGGATTTATTTCTTGATTTGGGTAAGCTGGTAATAAAATCCATAGAGATATCCTTCCAAATAGCAGGTGGAATCGGTAGCGGTTGTAGTGAGCTTGAAGATTTGACTATTTCTCCCTTGTTGCATTGACACACGTCACATTTAGCTACAAAATTATGAATGTCCTATTTCATACCATCCCAGAAAAAGGAACGTTTGACCCTGTCATAGGTTTTGGTGAACCCAGAGTGCCCTGCTATGGGTGTAGAATGAAGCTCATAAAATACCATGGATTTAAGCTTTGATTGTTTACTTAAATACAAATGGCCTTTGTATCGAAGTTCCTCATGGAGCGAAGATTACCCTGGGGAAGTTGGAGCATTGGACTGCAATTGCTGGATCAACTGCAAACTTTTGGGGTCTTGTAGCCATTCCTGGCGAACGGCTTGGAGCCAATCTAGTACAATGAATGAAAGAGAAAAAATGGATCCTTCATCTTCATATTTTTGGGAAAGTGCATCCGCAACCACATTGTCTTTTCCTTTCTTATAAATGATCTCATAATCATATCCAAAGACTTTAGTCACCCATTTTTGTTGTTCTGGGGAGAAAATGCATTGTTCTAGAAAATACTTGAGGTTTTGATGGTATGTCTTAATTTGGAACCATTTCCCCAATAGATAAGGATTCCACAGATCCACGACATGTAGAATAGCCAACATTTCCTTTTCATAGATGGATTTGCCCATATTTCTTTCAGATAGTTTCTTATTGGTAAAGACTAAAGGTTGACCCTCTTGCATAAGGACAACACCAATTCCTTTCCCTGAGGCATCACATTCCAACACAAAGGTCTTTGTGAAATCGGGAAGGGAAAGGATTGGAGTGGTGCACATGGCCATATTCAAGGTTTGAAAAGCTTGAGTAGCGGCTGGAGTCAAAGTGTAAGAGTTATTTTTTAGGAGAGCAGTGAGAGGTGCTGCAATCTTCCCATAATTCTTAACAAACTTGCGATAATACCCTGTTAAGCCTAGAAATCCACGCAAGCTCTTACGATTTTTTCGGTGAGGCCAATCTTGCATAGCTTCAATCCTTTTAGTATCCACCCTGACGCCATCTTTGTCAACCATATGACACAAGTATTCTACTTCTGAGGTGCCAAAAGCACATTTAGACTATTTCAGTAAAAGTTGGTGCTGAGATAGTAGATGGAGAACTCAATCCACATGAGCAAGATGGTCTGTCCAGGTTTTTCTATAGATGACAATATCATCAAAGAAAACTAAGACAAAATGGCAGAGAAAAGGAAAAAAAACAAGATTCATGAGGCTTTGGAAGGTGGAGGGGGCATTACACAAGCCAAAGGGCATGACCAAAAAATCATAGTGGCCCTCATGAGTTCTAAAGGAAATATTGGGAATATCTTCCTCTTTCATACGTATCTGGTGGTAGCCAAAATGAAGATACAGTTTAGTGAAGAATTGGGTGCCACTCAATTCATCCAGGAGGTCATCAATGACAGGAATGGGGAATTTGTCTTTGATGGTAAGTTTGTTGAGGGCACAGAAGTCAGGAAACATTCACCAAGAACCTTCTTTCTTCAGGACCATGACCACAAGAGATGAATAAGGGCTTGTACTAGGGTGGATAACGCCTGCATTAAGGAGTTCCTGGACCATTTTCTCAATTTCATTTTTTTGGGAAAATGGGTGATGATATGGATGGATATTGGGAGGAAGGCTTCCTGGTACAAGGGGAATGGAATGATCATGAACACCACAGGAAGGAGGGAGGCCTTGGGGAGTGGAAAATACCAATTGATGTTTAGAAATGATGGCTTGGAGGTCTTGTGGTACAGAAGGTGTCTCTTTTTCTTGTATGAGTTGGGCGATAACACCAGAATGACCCTTTTTGAGCAGCATTTCCATATGATGGGAACTAATAATCTCAGGTGAACCTGTAGTGATGCCTTGGAACTTATATTGGTGGCCCTCTTGGTCGAATGTCATGGTTAAGTCTTTAAAATCCATGAGAGTGGGACCCAAAGTCCTTATCCAGTCTGCACCCAACACAATGTCACAACCTCCCATGTCAATAGAAAACATATGGGATTTCAGGTGGTAGTCACTAATTAGGAGACGCACATTTTCACAACACCCTCCACATTTCATGGAACCACCATTGGCAATTATGATTTGGAAATTATTTACAACATGGATGTAGCAATGAGTTTCTTGGGCAATGTGGCAATGAATAAAATTATGGGTGTTTCCACTATCAACCAAAATGATGGCCTTCCAGTGCTTGATGTAATTGATTAGCTTGAGGGTTTGGGGAGTGGAGAAGCCAGTGAGAGCATTGAGGGAAATGACTGGTTCTACTTCGGGAGGTTCTAAAGGAGGGGTTATGTCAGTGGATTTAGGT
>SNQJ01S0207924.1:0-16223 GCA_010110895.2 Picea sitchensis
AATATAAGCGATGGTGGAGCATTGCTTGTCATTTAAATGTTCTTGCTCATTTATTCATAATGCTTTCTTTCAAAATTTCAATAATTTTTTGGAATCATGGTTTGAAATCTTTAAAATATAATTTTTTCATTAAAATTTAAATATTTTATGTATTTTTTAGTAAACTGAGCCATTGAAATCAAATCGGTCTGAGTGAATCCAAGTTCGAGTATCTAGATGCCTCATCATGATCATCTCATGAGATACATTTATTTTTGTTTTGGTGTTATTTTGTATTATCCTATCAGGAATTATGACTCAGGAGTCAGGATAGATATCATGTTTCAGTATCGTGTTTGATGCACCACTTGACATCTTATACATCTTATATTGCAATTTTATTTTCATAGTTATGTGACGATGTGTTTGTTTGATGTTGATGTTGCTTTAGAAGTTTAAAAAATTGAAAAAAATGATTATTTTTTTTATTTTTTAAAGTTTCTCGATAATTTACGATAATTTCCAATATTTTCCCCGATATTGCGGATAATTTCAATTGTGGACCCCTAGCGATAAATTCTTGATAACGATAAGTGCAACATTGATTACTCTTCACCTCTAGCCGTTTTGGCTTTATTTTTGACTTTGGCTTACATTTTCTTCATTTAGATCTTGTTGGTTGACATTTGATATGTCAAACATAAGCATGGATAGTATTTTTTTATGAACGGGATAGTAGCGAAAGGGAAAGGATGGAAATTGTTAGATGTGGTTAGGATATGGATACACTACTCAACCAAATCACCAGTAGTTCTATTAGTCATAAGTCAAAACAACACTTATTTAAGGACAATTATGTCCCCCCATGGTAAAACGAGACAAAATAATAAAATTATTAGTGTTAAGAAGTGTTATAAGATTTAACGAATGCTTATTATTTTCCTGACAAGGTTAGAAACCATCACACCACTTCTAGACAAGAAACCCACACATGAAATCATAGCACATCAACTGAAAAGATGAAGCATGAAATACCATATGTGCAAGCACATCTCATATGAGGTGCAAACAATAGGAGCTGATATGCCATGGTAGAGTCATTTGAAAGAACTCATGGATGATGTAGGGATGGAAGAACTGGAAGATCGTGCCTGAATTGGTAGATATGAGCAGGAAAGCTCATCCAAGTAGAGCATCAATACACCCTTGAGAGGGTGGTCTGGAAGTACTTGCATAGCAATTCTAGCATTTCCAGTGCAAAGCAGTAAAAGAAGTCCATTGCAGATGGATGCATGTGCTTTGGTAGAAGACTTGGAGGACATCGGGTTCTTGAGATGTTGCTAGGGACGACAACAACTTTTAGTGGGGGAGGATGTAAGGGCCTAGCTTTGAATGGCATTGGTCACCTCCGCCGCGTGATCACCTCGGTGGTCATTGACTGGCATAAGTGGACATGAATGAAGGTTGATGGCTAGAAGAGTTGGTTTTGGTTGCCACTGCATGATGGCAAGGTGCACCACGAACATTTCGGATGCCCTTGCTTAGATTGGGCACATTGCAGACCTTGGCAGCTCACACTAGTTGTATGCACCAAGAGAAGCTTGGAACAGAACTTGGCGAGGGAAGGTAAAGTGGGGGCAGATGACCATGTCCTATCTGTAAGTATGATGCATGACAGGCAAGATTGGCATAGAGAACTTGATTGGCTTTTATAGACTTGGGTCCTAGGCCTCCAAAGGCAACGTTCCACTAAGAAAGGGTCATCCCCCCTAGGTCAAGCTCCGTCGGGGTGCCTCTGGTGGAACGTCCTCTTCTCTTCTGCTGTAATGCTCTGGATCCATCTCCATCTTGTATCTCCCCCTGATGGGGTCTCAGCATCCACCTGATGGGCTCTTCAGCCCCATGGAGGTCTGAACTGATCATCTCCCCATGGGTACTGATCCAAGATGGTACCTGTCCGTCGGGTATGGTCCTGCACATCAAAAGCTACGCCCTCCATGGGCTCATCAGTCACAGGGATCATAGCAATGCCAATCACATTTCATCGTCAATATTAATAAACATATGCATAAAACCCCTAATAGATCAATCAATAGCTCAAAGATGTTACACAAACCTACTATACAAGTCTGGGAAAAGGGCAATGCATCCTATTGGGCTAGTGTCCACTGAATAAAGGAAGTTCTCGAAAGAGACCCCTTCCAAGCCATGTAAGTGGATGAAGTGGTCAAGGGATGTCCAAGCAGGTGGGTGCAGGCCGAGGATGGAATGTGTTACCTATGGGTGCCTTTGTAGAAGGCGAGCTGTACCTGTCATGGATGCAATTCTTTCCAAGCCCATTTATGCCTTTTATTCTTTTTGTTATTTCATTTTGTTATTGCTTTTTTCTTTCCTTTTTTGCTCAAGAGATAATCAGGGGACACTGTCCTGGCGTGGTGACCAGTGGTGACAGCGTTACCGACAAGTACTTTCACATAAATGAGAAGGCTGGCTCGTGATGAGACCCCCTTTCCCTTGGTCATGCAACCAAAGGTCACTGCCCTGGCGTGGTAACCAGCTGATGGCAATGTCATACTACTAGGTACCCATGGACCTAATAGGCTGGCTCGTGATGAGACCCCCTATCCTTTGGTTAGGTCTTGTCTTTATTTTTAGGGTCCCTCTTGTTTCATGTTGATATTACATTGCTTTCGGGGATCCTTGGGTGAAGCATCTTGGTTTGATTCTTAGGCTTTTATCTTTTACCCGACACTTTTACCTTACGGGCCTTTGGCCCCTTCTTCCCACTAGATAAGGTGCAATCCTAAAAGAGGTCAACCGATTCTTTCCCCCGGACAAGTGGAGTGAGACGGTGGCTGAAACAAGATGGAAAAGTGAAGATGTGAAGGGCGATGGCTTCTTGAAGACAAACCAGTGGCTAACCAACCAATAGACATGCTTACTGGAACAACTGTCGATCCCCAAAGCATGGTCAAGTGGGCAAGTCTAAGATCCAAGCAGTTATTGAAATAAAAGGAATAAGATGCATACATTTAATGGTTTGATGATCAAAGTGACACATACCATGATACTGAACTCATTACCTCATGGAAGCAGACCACTCTGACACAAGGAATGAAGCCGATGGTGGTGAGTAGCACAGCTGTTGTGGGGATAAAGATTTTGGAAGAGAGAAAAGGTGGGCCCTCGAGTGTCATCTTGTCAATCCTACTTTTGGTACTCCATGTCTAGGACAAATGGGTCTCGAGGCATGATCTCTTAGTTGTTAAAATATTGTGTAAAGCTGCAGAAGAATATTCTTATCCCCTTTGTGGATAAAGAATGAAAATATATTTATTATTGATTAGATCAATCCCCTTTGTGGATTGATCATGTGAAGTATTGTAAATGACCAAATCCCCTTTTACTTGATTGGTCAAACCCTAATGAAGTAATAGGCTAAATGAAGTAGATCCCGAATATATTAAAGAGGCCCCGGAGACATATTAAATGTGGTTATAACCCGGAAAGAAGAAGTCATTACCTTGGAGTGAAGAGACACTTCCACACGTGCAGAATAGTATAAATAAGAAGAGGCCAATGCCTCATTTAGACCCACACTCAACTCACTCATCTAGCATGAAGTTTGAAGGAAGGCTGCAGTTGTTGGTTCTTAGGAAGAAGGAAGAGAGAGAGGCGTGTTATTTAGTGTTGGATATTCTCTGTTATTTGGTTCATTATCTTGGCATTGTATTGGCTATCTATATTAAGGAAGTTTTCTTGAGTTTTCTTCCCTTGAGGGTTTCAGGGATAAATGCTTGTGTACTCTTGTGATTGTGTTTCTCTCGGTGATCTTGTCTATGCTATTGTTATACAGTAAATTGAAAGTAACCTAATAATAGAAACTGTATGAAGGTATCGGTAAGTTGAGGAGAGCATCTTTCATAGGAAAAGAAAAACGTCCTTGTTGTCGTACATGAAAATTAGAGGCTTTTTAATTGAAAGAAGGTTTTGACTAAAATCCATCCTAGAAGGTCGCCTTGCCTCGGAACATTTTGGCATCTTCGGTGCACATTTTGGTAGCTAGTCTCCAGAAGAATTGAAACCCTACTTTTTCTAGAAATCTGAAGTACGAAGGCAGTACGGAAGTATCGAAGTACGGAAGTACCGGAAAACCGGCTGAGTCAATCCGCCGTCAGTTTTGAAGGGGCAAAATTTGGATTTCATAAAATCATTTGTGCAACCTTTCGCCTCGGTCCAGAGCATCTTTTGGTGAGTTTAGTTTTTAGATCCAAGTAATTTGATTTTTATTATTTCTATAGCGGAGAACTAGTGTTTCTACTGCAAGAAAGAATGGATACCAACATGAAGGTAGAAGACATGCTAGAAGGATCTAGAAACTTCGGATCTTGGAAGCATAGGTTGCAGTCGATTCTAGGCGAGAATGATCTCCTAGAACATATTACAATGGATGTACCAGAACCAGATGAAGAAAAGGAAAAGACCAAGCATAAGAAGAATGAAAAGCAAGAAGATAGGTAATGCAGTTGATGAAGATCACTTGATCCCTCATATATCAAAACTCTGAACTGACAAGGCGATGTATGAAGCACTCAGCGAGTTATATGAAAGCAAAGACATAGCCAGAATCTTACTTTAAGAAATCAACTCTGTAATATGAAGATGGAAAACTAAGAATCTATCACATCCTACCTTATAGAGAGTTTCTGAGATCGAGAGATCGATTTCTGACTATTGGAGATGTCATTAGTGACCAAGAACTTGTAACCACAACCCTAAATGGGTTTTTCCAACATTTTGGATTCCTTTTGCACAAGGAGTGTGCAATAAGAAAGTTACCCAAGTTTGATGAGTTATGGGCAGATTGCACACAGAGAATCTAGACTTGCAGACCAACAAAAAGAGATTAATTGTCGATGAAGAGGAAGCTCTTATGACTCAAAAGAAATAACAAAGAAGTTCCTGGGAAGTACAACAAAGAAACTAACTAGTAGAGTTCGGATAGAGAAGAGAGATGTTTCCAAAAGATAGGATGCTGGTAGAAAGTTGGGACCTCTTATGACTTTCCTCAAGGAAAAGGGAATAGAAAGCATCAAGCACATGTGAGAAGAAGAGGAATCTCACTCCCTCAAAGCTTTAACATAAATTAAGGATTATGTACTTAAAGTTGAAGATAATTGAATCTAAAGAAAGATAGCAAATGTGTTAGGTCTGTGGAGCCTGCCCACACAAAAACAAAAGATAGTATTCATGTTTATTTTTAGTATCTTGTTTGCTTTAATACTTTTTATCATTTACAAGTTAGATTTGTGTGAGAATGTTAATTAACCTCGTTTTATTTTAGGGTCTGTCAGGACTTATGAAGGAAGTATCAAAGAAGAGGATGAAGAAGAGAGAGTATTTATTTTGGCTATGATCACTCATGAGAGTGACAAAGAAAGCATATTGTATGTAAGTTTACAAGTCTTGGAAGAAAGAACTTATGTTGTAGCTTGCATAAGTTAGACATCATGGGAAGGACGTATGATATGGTGGCAATCAGTAAATACCAGATAGTATCCAATATTTATATAGAGGCCGAGGAGAATTTTGCTAAAGATCTGAGAACAAAATATTCAAGATAGAAGAAAAGATG
The DNA here is from genome assembly GCA_010110895.2 of Picea sitchensis. Classification (NCBI taxonomy): domain Eukaryota; kingdom Viridiplantae; phylum Streptophyta; class Pinopsida; order Pinales; family Pinaceae; genus Picea; species Picea sitchensis. The sequence goes on from SNQJ01S0207924.1 coordinate 5,615, forward strand.
GATACTGTTGAGATATAGTGGATGAGATCACGAGGTAACTCTGAGGTTGCTCGATGCAGATTCTTATAGATGCGAGAGGAGCAAGTTGATCTACTAGTATGAAGGCAGAGAAAGAAAGAAATATTGAACTCAAGAAGGTACGGGATATTACAAAGAAAACTTCAAGGATGTGATTTGATGTAGTTAGAAAAGCGGATGGATGGTGCCCAAATATTTTAATCAAGATGAAATTTATCCAGTACATGGATGGTGCCCAACATATGGATAACATGGTATTATACCATATAAATATTTGAACCCTGAGAGATTTTTTTGATCCTAGCTAGACCTTAAGTAGAGAAGGAGAAAGAAAAGACCTTCATAAGAAGGAAGAGAAATCCACGAGAAGAGACCACCCAAGTAGAGAAGGGGAATGAGAAATTTACCAAGGTTGGATACATCCAAGTGTTGATTTTGGATACTCTAGAGACATGCTAGAATATCCTCGTAAAGAGGATCATGGCCAGCCCTCGTAAAGAGATAATGGATCTTAGCCCTCGTATAAAGGAATGTGGATGTTTCTCCAAGAGGCAGTGGGAATACTCTCTCGATAAGGATTGAGTAGCACGGAACACAAACCTTGACCATGTGGAATGGTTAGTTGGCTCTTGAGGTTTGTGTCATGATCCTGGGTGGATCATGGAAAGAAGTCTAGATCTTGCCAGGGCTAGCATCTTAGCTTCTCTAGTTCATATGGGATGACTAGGAGTGAACCTATGGTAGTAGTCCTCCCAAGTGAATGGGTGCCAGAGATAGATGATGACTACTAGATAAGGGAGAACATAAAAGGGATGGCAAAACTCATAGAATATCTAATGTGTGAAGATAACACATCTTCACATAGAAGATGTGTTATCTTCACACAAAAGATATCATATCTTCACACAAAAGATATCTTATGTGTGAAGATAAGAAAGAGTATATTCTTCGTGAAGATGAAAGAAAGAGTATCTTATGCGTGAGATAAAGAGAACAAAACTTCAGATGATTTATAGATATATAGATCCAATGATCGCGTGCCCGGTTATTAAAGTGGATTACACTCCAATTACTCCGAGTTGATGTTGTTATCGAGTTGATGATGTTTCCTAGTTGGTGATGTTATCCAGTGGGTGTTGCTACCTAGTTGATGTCGATATCCAGTGACTTGTCAAAAGATTTAGAATATCCTTCTTGTTAAGAGGAGTGTTAAAATATTGTGTAAGCTGCAAAGAATATTCTTATCCTTTTGTAGATAAAGATAAAATATATTTATTATTAGTTAGATCAATCCCCTTTGTGGATTGATCATGTAGAATATTATGAAATGACCGATCCTTTTGCGGATTGGTGAAACCTAATTGTAATAGACTAAATGAAATTAAGTCCACGGAATATATTAGAAGTCGGCCCCATAATATATTCAAAGGTGGTTATAACCACCCGAAGAAGAATTCGATACATGATTGAAGAGACACTTTGCAGGTGTATAAATAAGAGAGGCTAGCGCCTCATTTAGGTATACATGAACTTCGACTCACTCATCTAGTGTAAGTTTTGAAGGAAAGTACACATGGTTAGGTTGTCGAAAGAAGGAAGAGAGAGAGGTGTGTTACTTAGTGTTGGATATTCTCTATTGTCACGGTTCATTATCTTAGCATTGTAGTGGCTATCTATATTAAGGAAGTTTTCTTGGGTTTCTTCCCCTAGAGGTTTCCCAAGACAAATGTTGTTTCTCTTGTGATTACTTGTGTTTCTCTGTTAGTCTGTCTATACTATTATTTATCTAGTAAAATTGAAAGTAACCTAATAATAACAAAAACTTTGCTTACCTAGTTATCCACAGTGGGGATAAATAGGCACAATAGGCCCGAATTGCATTGGCTAATTAAGGGAAGAAGAAGACATGACTTGTAGGAAGTAGGCTTACAGTTGCTTTACGGGTTGGATTGATTACCATTGTTGAAGCATTTGATAGGAAGAAGGAAATATTACCTTAGACTCATTGTACATTTGTAATAGAGTTGTAGGAAAAAGGTTGTAATTCCCTTGTTGTATATCTGTAATATTATTCATCTAAATAAAGTTAAGGCACTTGCCTTGAGTGCCTTCCTAACCTACATGTGTGTTGTGGACTCTTTATGTTGTTGGATATTACTGTTCCTTGCTGCTACTTTGTGTTGGCTAAGTATTGAAATATTTGCTAAGTGTTAAAATGTGCTTGGATATTTTAAAGAAATTTTGTGGTTGGACATGTGTCATTGAATGGATTTGGTTAGTGATGAGACTTGTTGCATTTGTGATTATAGCAAAGCTGAAGTTATGGGCGGACCTTAAGTGAAAGTGCTGATCTGTTAGTTTTCATGGCATTTGATTTAAGCATGAAGTTCATTTTCATTTTAACAATCGCCATAACCATAAATCTTGCGGCCAACCAAGATCATGAAGCACCATGCACAAAATTACAAGATATATTATAGGAAACCCTTCTCAAACAAGGGAGAAAAAACCAGCCAAATCCTTTGCTATACTTTTCAAGAGAAAAACCTTTTCACCACCAAGAAGATCTTAGCACACAAGAGGGTGCCTGCACAAAACCTAGAAACCCTAGGCCCAAGAGGTGTAACTTTGACCAAGAAATGTTATTTCTGAAATTTCCAAAACTTGCAAGTGAGAGTGTGTCTACAAATGAAAGATTTCATCTTATATTAAACTTTGTCCTGTTAACTAAAGAAATTAATACATTGTACAATGGGCCGACCTCACTTAGACATATTTATTTATTATTATAATAATTAATATTAATATTAATATTAATTATCTTTTACAATAATCATCAATTATCTTTCCCTTTTTTTGGTGGGGTCAAATTGTATTTTTTACATCACAATTAGGGTTATATGTAATTCTGACTCTTAGACAATATATAGCAAAGGATACGATACACCCTCTAGTGCTCATCCACTAGGGGCCACATCCATAGGGATGTCAGACTGAGTCATTGCATTACACGGATAGAGCTAGGTCCTCACACATGCACTTATGCTCAACCATAGTCACGTCTTTTCTACAGATCTTCTTTCATGTTGCTACCGATAGGAGGATTATCTGGAGTATTCACATCAACTCTGTTGCATGCACTTATGCTCAACCATAGTCACGTCTGCTCTACAGATCTGCTTTCCTACTGCTACCGACAGGAGGATCATCTGGAATCTTTACATCAACTCTGCTGCTGTTCAGAGGAGGCCATCACATCATCTTTGTTCTTATTCTCATGATGACGTGCCCAAGCTTTTCAGGATTTCTCTAACTCAACAGATCGCTCTTACATCGGATAATCATCTAGAGTTCTTCTCTCTCACGTCATGGAGGAGGCCATATACATTCTTGGCCTTTGTCTTAGGCTGGAACCACGAACCCTTTATTAGGGGCTTTCTCTCAGGTTTGTAAGCTAAGAGTAAGACTTCACATTGCTGCTATATTGCACATCTCACAGGTTGTAGGCTGGAGGATGTCTCCTATAGCTGCAAAACATTAACACAGTCTAGTTGTAGTAGGTGGAGGTTGGCCAAGCCCCTGCGGCCATGGCAAGTCAATGTCACACGATCTTAGGTGCCAAAACAAACTTGGGAGAAACTCTAGTTTGCAAAGAAAAATTCGTGCAGACTGTAGGTTCGTGACAACCTCCATTTGAGACAGGACATGCAAAGATTGAGATCTGTATCAGAACACTTCTTTCATGAAGAGAAGGAAGGAATCTCTAGTTGGGATAGTGAAAAAAAGTTGAAATGGAGCTCCATGTGTCCCAAGGTAGGTAGTAATATCTCCTTCTGATCTCATAGTAGTTGGGGCATTGGAAAATGAGATGCTCCTTTGGCTTTGGCTCATGTAAGTGGTAGAGTTGGAAAACCTTGTTTGATTGTGGGATGTGGTGATCTATCTCAATCTGGAGTCTATGAGAACCTACTCAAAATTAACCAAGGGTGATCCCGAGGCACAAATCTAGCGTATGCGTGTATACAAATGTTGGATGATGAGGCCATCTCTTAGCTTAGAATAGAAGGCCATCTTTAGGCCAAGACCCTTCGGAGGTGTGATCCAAGGGACTGCGATATACTATTTGTAAATGTCCTCTTTGATTACCTAGTTTAGGGCCTTCTTAGACGACAAGAGGTGACCTAGCGCATTAAGGGAGTTCTTGTAAAAGGGGAGACATTTTGGAGAGATGGACATAGATTGAAGTCACTTAGAACCCTGTGAGAACCAACAATAGGCATGCCCTAGGGGGTTGCTTGAGGCAATGGCCTTGAAAGAACAAATTGCTAGGTAGACATACCAATCCCTCTCGGAGGCTAAGTCCCCATAGATTCAGACTCTATAGAGGAACAAAGCAATGGGAAGATGGCCTCGAAGCGAAGAGGCTAGGCCCTAAACTCAAACTGAACATTGGGTTGGGAAACAATTTGCTTGCATCATATGATGTGCATGAGGATGAGGGTTTGGACTTTGTCTTAGCCCAATCGTGTTGAAGCAAATTTAGTCCCCATACCTCAAAACCATAAAGGACCATGGGTCTAATAATTGTTTCCAATAGGTGCATTTTGGATGAGATATCTTGGGAATGGTTCTAGAGGCTTTGTCTCTCAAGAAGGGAAAGGGGAGCATATCCCTTGTCAAGTGGAGGCTGGAGGGCATGTTGCAAGATGGAACATGGTCTAGTGAACTAAATCCCCAAGTGTGTAAGCCGTGGTCATCTCAATCTTCCTCCCCATGGAAGTAGAAATGGTAATCAGAGAGAGCAGGCTTTGACACATTGAAGATCACAACCTTGGTTTTACCTAGGTTAACTATCAATTGTCAAAGCTTGTAGCAATTGGATAGGGCATCAATCAGTCTTTGAAGGCCCTTAGGTGAGGAGGCCAAAAGGACCAAATCATCAACGGAAGGAAGCAAAGATATCAACACATGGTATAGGAGACAACTATCACTGTCCTGAATATTCTCCCAAAGAAAAGACTCTAGCTCATCGATGTAAATCTCAAAGAAAGTTGGTGAGGGGGGAACCCTCGCTTAACCGTAGTGGTGCTCTAAATGAAATTAGAAAGTCCACGGGATGTAAAGAGATGACCAATAACTGACTCATAAAGTCTCATGTTGGCAACCAAGAGGGTCTTCAAAATGCCAATGTTGTGGAGCCTGTAGAACAAGGCTTCTCTTGGGACTGTGTCAAAAGCCTTTTGAAAGTCGACAAAACAACAAATGACTGTTGAAGAGTGATGATGAGCCTCCTCATTAATGGCCTTGAGCATGAAAATATTATCTGTTGTTTGGTACTCTAGATTGAAACCTACCTGTCCTCTGGCCCTGAGTTGCCTTGTTTCAAGCTCATCCGAGAGCCATTAGTAAAGAATTGCAGCATAGAGCTTAGAGAAGGTGTGTCCTCTGGTCCTATAATAATTCGGATATGAGTTGGCCCTTGATTTGAAAATCGGGTGGATGATATGCTGGGACCATGCCTAGGGAAACCAAAACAAACAGCATGATAAAACAAATCAGCATTGTGAGATTCAAGAGAGTGAATACCATGCTTGAGCAACTTGGTTTGGAAGCCCTCCTTAGTAGCTGCCTTGCTGGTGCTCATAACCTTGATTTCTCTCATGCTGTTGCTATGGGAGAAAAGATGTTGCCACGTGTCTCCATTTCTCATAATAGTGGAAGCTGAACCCTTTCATGTATTCTCTTATAGACTGATTCTCTTGCTTTCCTTTCAGTGAAAGGATGTTTGTTAACTGCCCCCATATGCCTATTTTTTGACAAATTTGTCCTCTTGACACATTTTGCTATAAAACTAGTGATCCCAAAACCTGATTTTTTTCACGAGGCAAAGCTTAGTGTTTTATCTACCAAATTTGCATTTGCAATGAATGTTGCAGTTCGACGTAGTCCTTGGGTAATTAATTAAAGAGAATTTTGCAAATGAAGTTATTCATGTAGGAAATCAAGGGGAAAAGTTATTACAAAAACTCATGGTCAACTCAAAATCAAGAGTCAAACAAAATATATTTCCTTTGTCTTTGTCAAAATTTTGGGCACAATTGTCAACCATTTGAACTGGTACAGGAAAATATGTATATTGTATGACAAGGTCCAAAATATGCAAATATACATGCATATGTTTAAAAATGTGTTGCATCTAGTAACTATGTTTTCAATAATGACATCAGGTTGGGGTTATATTTCTCTGTCCAGCTATCACGTGCAAATAGTGCAATAATGATTTTTTTTTCCAGCATAGCTTTCAAATTTCAATTCAAACATTAATTTCCCTTAAGAGCTGGGCATTTATTGTCTGAAATGCATTTTATTTTCATTGTCATCCATGTATCAAATTTCAAATTGGTATGCTAAATTGTTGTGTCCTTGTTGGTGCAGCATATACAAAATGCTTTTGGAAAGGGAAGGTTCAATCAATAAAGTAAATGAAATTGCTCAGGTCCGTTGAATGTTTCATACACAGGTTATGATCATTATGTTTCTAATTTCATGGTTTTGAAGCTATCTAAATTTACTGTTTTTCTCCACATCCGGTAAAATACAGCTGCGGGTCATACTGAAACCAAAGCAATGTGATAGGGTTGCACCGTTATGCAGTTCACAACAGGTATTATTTCCACTATTTCAGAACAATTTATTATGGAAGTGAAGGTGAAATTTGGTTCCCTTATTATTCAATTAATTGTTGCAGATATGCTACCACATCCTTGGCCTTGTGCATGGGATATGGACGCCTATTCCTCGAGAAGTAAGTAGTTATAAAATAAGTGCTTAGTTCTAGTGTGTTCATTCTGTCACTTACATATTGTTAGAAATCCACTTAAGACAGGATTCTCTGTAACAGATGAAGGATTATATTGCAACTCCCAAGCCTAATGGTTATCAGAGTCTTCAGACAAAGGTTATACCATTTTTAAATGAGAGTACATTTCGAGTTGAAGTGCAGGTAATCTATAATTTTTCCATCTAAAAAAAGTTTTCATTTGTTCATTCTTCATTTTTATGAGTTATTGGAACTGCTACTTTTGACTTTGAGTAGAAGCATGGCCTTTTAACATCTGTCAGCGTTGAAAGGGCATCTATGTTTGAACTGCATCTATTTTTGTTTTGTTTTAATACCTATTATATTACTCAGAAATCGATATGTACAAGATCAGAAAGAAATGTTCAAATAGAACAGCAGCTATCTCAATGCAGCTAGGGCTACTGTACGATTTGAGTAAGCTGCAGCTGAAACATCTTTGGTGTCTTTAATTAGGAAAAACTCTTTATTTTTAACCTGAAAATATACCACATCTAACCGTAGTCTGAGAAAACCAGCAACAGAAGCAACTTCCATAAAGAGAACATATCAGTGACCCTAATACAATGCCAAAGGCCAACAAAGGTGGAAACGATAAGAACAGTAGAGTCACCAAGCAGATCATCCCTCCAATGAATGGTCCCCTTAAACATGTAAGAAACCTTTGCTACACCTGTTTCCAACATTGATGAGCAAAGTACAAGAAGAGTCTGGTCAAGGCAAAGAGAATCGTTGCTGATTCTATCAAGGATCATTTGATCCCTCATGTATCATCATTGACAACTCCCAAGCAAATGTTTGATGCCCTATCCGGATTATATGAAGGCAAGAATATCAACCGAAAGATGACGTTGAGGACACAGCTCAAGAGTGTGAAGATGCAGAGTTTAGAAACCATTCAATCCTACTTCACAAGGGTGTCTCAAATCAGAGAACAACTTGAAGCCATTGGAGACACAGTTGAAGAAGCTGAATTGGTAATGACTACATTGAATGGTCTCCCAAGATCTTGGGAATCATTCATTAAGGGAATCTGTTCAAGAAGAAAGTTAACAAGGTTTAGTAGACTATGGGAGGATTGCACTCAAGAAGAAGCTACAGCAAGAGAAGAGAAACTGGGCGATGATGAAAATCAAGCTCTAGCAGCACATGCAAGAAAAGGAAAGAGCAAGAAAGAGATTCACTCACACAAAAAGTTTCAAGGGTCATAAAAGACACAAAAATTTCAAAAAGATTACTCAAGTTATAGATGCTACATCTGCCAGAAGACGGGACACATTGCAATAAACTGTCCCCACTCAAAAGATCAGGTCAGAAAACGAAAGTATAAAAGACATCATGCTCATGCCGTAGAAGATGATGAACCTGATCAGAAGAGAGTCAAAGAAGATGATTCAAGTGAAGAATATGTATTGATATCAGCTCTTACAGGAACAGTTACTCATGGAAGTGACACATGGCTTATTGATAGTGGTGCTTCTAAGTACATGACAGGTTAAAAGGATTCTATCTCAGAATTAGTTCGGAAGGATTCACCTCCCAAGGTGAAGCTCAGTGATGACTATCAGTATTCCATTAAAGGAGTAGGAGAAGTTTCTTATAGATTGGATTCCGGAAAGCCTATGAAGAAGAAGGATGTTTTGTGTGTACCCGGCTTGAAGAAGAATCTCCTTTCTATCTCAGCTTTGGATGAGAAAGGATTCATAGTTGCTTTCATTTATGGTGAAGTTCTCATGTGGCCAAGAGGAAAATCTATTGATGATGATGTAGTGATTGCTATTTAAGAAGGAGGTCTATACAAGTTAAAGGGACATTCAGACTCAACATTAGTACACAACATAGTTACTCCAAGTGAGCTATGGCATAGAAGATTTCCTCACATACATTACAAAGCACTACCAATCGTGAGCAGGATGGTGATAGGTTTTCCAAAAATCCAAGTGAATCATGAAGGCATATGCAAGTGATGCGCACAAGGCAAGTATGTGAAGAAACCATTTCCAAGAAGTGATAACAAAGCCAAAGGAGCCTTGGACATCGTACATTCAGACGCTTGTGGACCGATGTCAACCACTTCACTTAGCGAGTATGTATATTATGTTTCATTTATTGATGATTTCTCACGTAACACTTGGATTTAGTTTTTGAAAGTTAAAAGTGAAGTATTCAACAAGTTCAAAGAATTCAAAGTACTTGTTGAAAATCTTTCTGAAAAGAAGATAAAGATCTTAAGGTCAGATAATGGAGGAGAATTCACTTTAGATGAATTCAAGGCATTCTGCAAAGAAGTTGGGATGAAGAGGTAGCTCTCTACTCCCTACAATCCTCAACATAATGGTGTGGCAGAAAGAAAGAACCGAACAATCATGGAAGCAGTAAAGGCCATGATTCATGATCAAGATTTACTGATGCATATGTGGGCAGAAGCAGCCAGGACCGCTGTATAGGTGTAGAACAGAAGTCCCCACCGCATACTTGGGAACAAGACACCAGAAGAAATGTTTACAGGTAAAAAGCCAAAGGTCAACCACCTTTGGATATTTGGTTGTCCAGTGTATGTGCATGTCCCCAAGAGATCGAAGTTGGACCCTTCAGGCAAGAAGGGTGTATTTGTTGGATATAGTGAAACATCGAAGGCATATAGAATCACATCCTTGGTCACCGATAGATTGAGACTAGCAGAGATGTCGCCTTTGATGAGGATGCAACTTTTAGTAGATCGAGACAAAATCATTCAGATGAGGAACCTGAAGCTCCCAGAGTTGCAGATATAGATGCAGGCGATGATGTACTAGAAGATCATGATATGGAAGAACCACAAAAACCTGCAGATTCATCCCAAGAGATGAATACAAAAAAGAGAAGACCGACTTGGGTTCGAGAAGTTATTCAGGATGCAGAGAAGTATGGTGCTCCAAATGGATCTTTCAGAGAAAGCAAGAGACCTCGACCATACTCTAGTTACATGGCATTGCTAAGTGACATTATTGATGCTGAGCCTACCTGTTATGAATAGGCTGCAGCGAAGAAAGAATGGAAGGATTCCATGATTGAAGAGTACCATTCCATTGTAAAGAATGATGTTTGGGATGTGGTTCCGAGACCGAAAGAGAAGACAATGGTAAGTTCCAAGTGGATTTACAAGACGAATCATTCAACAGATGGCAATGTCGAGAAGTACAAGGCAAGGTTTGTGGTGCGTGGTTTCTCCCAGAAAGAAGGAATAGATTATGAGGAGACATTTGCTCATGTGGCGAGATACACTTTGATTAGAGCTATACTTTCTATAGCTGCAGTAATGAAGTGGAAGGTACACCAGATGGATGTGAAGACAACTTTTCTAAACGGTGTAATAGAAGAGGAAGTGTATGTGGAGCAACCACAAGGTTTCGAGACACATGACAGTCAAAAAAGCATGCAGATTGAATAAAGCCTTGTATGGATTAAAACAAGCACCTAGGGCATAGTATGGTAGAATTGACAGTTTCCTGATGAGCTTGGGCTTTACCAAGAGTAAAACAATTCCAATCTTTACTACAAGGTTGTAGATGGTGGACCAGTGATATTACTGTTATATGTGGATGACCTGTTTTTAACAGGAGACGAGAAGCTCATCACTGAAAGCAAGAGGAAACTTGCTACAAAATTCGATATGAAAGACCTGGGTATGATGCATTATTTCTTAGGTCTAGAGGTATGGCAGAGACTGAGTGATATTTTCCTTAACCAAGG
>SNQJ01S0207926.1:5059-16223 GCA_010110895.2 Picea sitchensis
GCCCCCATTGATGTAGCTCTTCCCATTGCAGTCTCATAGGAAGAGTCCTCCCATGCTCAGACAAAGGTTTATCGGAAAGAAAAAAAAAATTAGCGCATCAAGCACATCCAAAAACAAGTTCATGATATTGTGTAGAAATCCAATGCCAAGTACAAGAAGTGCCACGATTAACATTGTGTACCACACAAATTTCAGGTGGGAGATAAGGTATGGTTTCATTTGCAGAAAGTGTGCCTCACATGACCCCATCGGAAGATGCGCCAACTCTGATACGTTCCTTACACCATCACCAAGGTTGTGGGTGAGAATGGTTTTTAATTAACTATTCCTCTTTTCCTTGGATTGCACTCGATATTTTATGTGGAACTGCTCCGACCATATTTTTCACCTATGTTAGACACTTTGAATGTGAACAAGTAGTTGACCCCTAAAAAAATCAAACCTTCCTGCATAAACATGTGAAATTTGATTATATAATGGACACCAATACAAAGGACACCCACCAATAGACTATCGAACTCTATCGGGTCATGAAAGCATGGTAGTTTCTTCATCATGGCAAGTGGCTCACTGGGAGTAAAGTTCAACAGAAGTTTCCTTATATAATTCATGCACTTGACACAATGGATACCATTTATTCCTAATGGGGGAGGAATGATCTAGGTGGATATCGATGGCCACCCACCTATTCCACTCACTCAAAAACCAATTTCCATTTTGGCATTTTTTTTCTAGATTTTTTGTTTCTAAACTTTCGGGGCCATTTTGAGGCCCTAAACAACATTTTTTGGGCCCTGCATAGTTAGACTATAGGAGATAGGAAGAGTGATAAAAAAATGTGTATTCCTAGGATATTTCTGTCCAACGAGCTATCATGCATCTAAAGCAAAGATCGTATGCAAAAGTTACAACCTCGAGAAGTTGATGTACTAACTTACCCCATCGAGGCCAACATGAATTTTGGCGCTTCATCTCCTAGGGTTAGGTTTTTCGATGTTTATGGTTTTTTTTATTTATGATTTATGTTAACATATCTTTTGGAGCCTCATTGTATACAACTTATTTAGAATGAGCGTGTCTGACACATCTCTTCTCAGAGATAAGCTACCACCATTCTAGCTAGCTTGTGTGCTCTTTCATTTTACAATCTTTTGTATTTCAGATAGTTTATAATATAATCTAAGCTTTATGTCTTAACATGTTCCTTTACATATATATATTTTCATTATCTATTATATCTTTGTTATATCTCTCCCTTCATATCATTCCTAAAATAATATGGATCATGATCACACCTCCAAAGTTTTAGGGTATTTTGGTGTTGGGAAAAAAATTACCAACTTATAAAGGTATGTGTATTGGCATAGAATGGAGGAATATGTATCTTGGTTTATTATAGTATGCATAGTTTGTCATACAAGTAGACCTAGTAATAGGAATCAAGGTTTATACCATCCCTTACCTATACCTACTAGACAATGACACACCATCTCTGTGGATTTCATGGGATTTTTTCCAATAACTAGTAAGGGACATGATTAGTTCTTTCTAGTAGTTGAAAGGTTTATGAAGATGTGCATTATCATTCCTTGTAAAAAAATCATTAAGGGACAAGATGAAAGAAAAAATTATTTGGAAAGGTTTAGGTGCACTTTAGGATATTAAGGAGCATCATCTCAAAAATAGATGCTATATTTTCAGTTCCTTTTGGACTATGCTCTAGAAGAACACATAGATCAAGTTTAAGAGATATATATATTTCCATCCACATACAAATGGGTAGATAGAAGTAGAAAAATGAATTTGATTAATCTTTTGATGAGTTAGAATCAGAAGCATCTAAGGACATGTGATGAAAATTAGATTTATTCAACACTCTTATGATAGAGAAGTCCATACTTCTACTAGTAAGTCCCTTTTTGAAACTTTCTTTAGGTGTTTTCCACCTTATCCATCATATGTTATATATGGAATAAAGGAAGAGTGAGGGGAGAAACTATAGGAGAAGCATTGAAAGATGAAAAAATAAATGATAATATTAGGCATATCTATTTGCAAGTACATTTGACATTGAAGAAGTCACATGAAAAGTTCAAGTCTTGGCATGATCAACATGGAGTTGATAAGATGTTCAAGGTGGGAGATTATATGGATACATATAAGAAAATAAATGCTACATGGTATTGGTAAGATTGTCAAGGCATTACAATATGGTCCTTTTGAAGTATTGGAGAAGGTGGGTGATAGTTCCTACAAACTTACTGTACCCCCATATATTTTCATTTACTTACTAGTGGATTTGGAAAGTTTGAAACACTATGAGTCTTCCTAATTTGACCAAGAAACTGATGAGGGAGTCCTATTAAAAATACAGGACTTGGCTCCATAATCTCAAGTAGTGTTATCTCTAGATATAGTTTTACAGAAGAAATCCTGAACAACTATATGGGGTAGTTTGAAATTTGGTAGGCTGGGTTGAAAGGAAAACTTATAGGGAAGGACAAATGGTACTCTAGGGAGGTGGTAGAGGGAACATTTCCTTAACTCCTTCTGTAAAATGTTTTGGGGATGAAAATTATCCTAAATAGGGAGGCATGATCTAAAATTGATCACTGTAAAAATTTCATCTATTTTGGTACTTTATGGATGGAAACTATTAGAGATATCAGCTTGTAGGGCCCAATTTAGAGGCATTTTATGTTTTTTGGTTTAAAACTTTGTGAACAAAATTCACAATCTCTTGACTTTGTTCTAAACATCGAGATCTTTTCAACAATGTAAACACCACCTCAATGAACGTTCACATGAGGAAGTTATTCCTGCTGCAAGTTGACTTATCCTATGGACCACCATGACACCAAGTGGATTCCATGTCAACTCCCATTACTCACACATTTGGACTTTCAAGAAGAATAAAGAGGGTCATAAACCCAAACCCTAATCAAGGTTTGGGGAATACAAAACCCGAACCCTTTATGGTTATTAGGCCATGTTAAGCACTCAGCCAACATGAAAGGAAGGGATTCCATTCTTTGTATTTTCATTTCATGTCTGAGAAGAAAAGATAAAACCATAGGCATCACCTTCTAGATGGGTTTTTTCCATATTGGGTTTTCCCAAGGTACATGTTGTGTTCATTGTGTGGATGATGTGTTATTTTCTTAGCTTATTTCAATTCGATTTTACTTTATTTTTGTATTTTGTGCACTTATATAGTAATATTAAATTTCAAATCGAAAGTAAAATACTGCAATATATGATATTGGAAAATACTGTAAGAGTTTTTATTACTAATTGTTCAAGTGGAATATCCTTGATAATTCATATATCACCCTCACTAGAGAGAGATCTGCCACAGGTTTTATGGATGAATCATGGAGGTGGCAGACCAAAAAATTATAAAAGACAAGAAGTGAGGTGAATGAACCATGGATAAAACTTAGAAATAAAGTTGGTACTTGGAATGTGGTTTATAAGGAGGCCATTACACAAATCTAGTTGTATGGTTGTGTAGTAATGTTTCAAATAAGAAAAGGACATTTGGTTGTAAGTCATGGAAGATGAAAAAAATGCAACTCTACACCTTGAATGCTTGGTACAACTACAAGAGAATTAGTTGAAGAAGAATGAGATTGTGGCTCATTGAATACAAGGGTGCAGTTATTGAACTCGATAATACAATTCGAAGAGCTAGTGCTTGGTAAAATTGTGGCATTGAAAGAAGAAAGCTAGAAACTTTGGAAAAACTATCGTAAAAAAAAGAACATGGGTAAAATCTTAGAGTTGTAGAAAGTTTTATTACTACTCAATATAAACTTTTTTTTAGGGATCAACAATTTTTTCATTTTTTTTGAAAAAAATTAGAGACAAATTGATCCATCATTTACATGAAGCACTTTTAATGTCAAAATAGTCTTCTTATACTTGGATGTCACAAATTTTTTATATTCTTGTATTTAATTTTTATTTTTTTCTAGTTTTTTTTTATATATATAAAAGTTTAAATTATATTTGAAACAACTACTATATATATATAGTAATGGTTGTCCTCACTTAGTTAACAACTGAGTTATAGAAAAGAGTAATGGTATTCCTCACTCTATTGACAACTGAGTTATAACAAAGAGTATTCGTTATCCTCACTAGGTTGACAAGTGAGTTATAGCAAAGAGTATTGCTTATCCTCACTAGGTTGACAACTTAGTTATAACAAATAATAATGGTTATCATAACTTAGTTTACAACTGAGTTATTATAGGTTTTTAAAGCACCATTAAATTACCATAGGTTTTGATACTTCCAAAATATGTGTATTTAAAAATTTAAAAAGAATTTTATTGAAAATTATAATTTTATTTGATTAATAAAATTTTTGAATATTAAATTTTATCATTAAAATTTTTTATCCTTGTAAAAGAAATCTGCTAAATGTAATTAATTTTCAACCATTAATATATACAATTTTAATATACAATATTAATAATTTCATCTATCCAAATTAATTATAACTATACTTCAAACCAAAAATACTAATAACAGGAAAATGTTGATTCATCCGATGTAAACTACTCTTGAAAAAAATAAAAATTGGAAAATAATTTTTTCTCCACTTACTAGCTAAACGAATTACAAAATAAGTTGACTGGTCAAACTTCTTACTCATCGCTTATTCTATAAAAAGTATCTAGTCCCAATTTCGATGAGGTTGAATTCAAGTGTTTTGAATGGCCAAACATCTTAAATTAATACCGATGTGGTTCAGACTTCCAACAATATTGGATTTACAAACATTTGTAAATCTAATTCCGTTTATAGATCTAGAAATATAAATTCTGGAATTAAGAATCCCAAAGCATGACTCTCTCCTCTGCAAGGTTTAGCGGCTATATTTGCATTATGTTCAACTTCAAGCAGGTAATCTATTTCTTCATACAGGTATTTATGTTCGTTTGGTGCGTTAATCAATCTTATCACTCAAGAGTAAAATCTTATGAAAATTAATTATTATTTGGAGAAAAATTTCATAAAATTACAATAAAACTCACTCAAGAGTAAAATCTTATGAAAATTAATTATTATTTGGAGAAAAATCTCATAAAATTACAATAAAACATGTATATGTATATGTTGTAAGATAATAATACAAATAAATAAAAGGAAAATACAAAAACTAAATTAAAATTAAAAAGACATTAATTAATTATTTAAAATTATTTTAGTTTTAGATTTTATTGAATGTTTGCTCGAAACAAAAAGGCGAAAATTTAAAGTTTTTAAATTTTTATTTGTGAAACTGTATATATCCAAATTCTGAAATTTTATATTTTTATTGGAGGGAAATTATACAATCCAAACTTGTATTAAAGAATAATAAAATAGTAACATGAATATAAGTTAATTTAAAATTAAAAAAATATTAATAAATGAATTTATATTCATATTAATTTTGGATTTACTGAAAATTTAGAGGAATCAAATTCATAGTAATGAAAATATCAAATTTTAGTTATTAAAAAAAATTAGTAGTAGTTTTAAAGTTAAGATGGATTTATACTAATATTTTAATGGAAAATTCAAAATTCAAAATGTAGATATTAATGGAAAATTATAATATCTTGAAAATTGTAAATGCATTTGACACTAAACTCACATAATATGTAGTAATTGCTTGTTAGAAGAAAAGTAATATCAAAATCAAATTTCTATTAAAAATGTTTCTTAAATACATAATCATCCCTTACACAAAATATTGTAGCACATTTACTAAGAGTGAAATGTTTTGAAAATTTTGTACCAAACTATTCACATAAGTAAAAAAATATACACAATCAAAATTTCTATTAAGAATGTTTCTTAAATACATAATTATCCCTTACACAAAATATTGTAGCACATTTACTAAGAGTGAAATATCTTGAAAATTTTGTACCAAACTATTCACATAAGTAGAACATACATTTTCCTTTTGACGAATATACTTTTGTAAAAAAATATACACATTTTCCTTTTTAGGATTTCACTAGTATTAGTTTGCAAAAAAAAAGATAGAAGAAAAAATGTACATGAATTAAGAAAGAATACAATTTCAAATAAACTATTCACATAAGTAGAACATACATTTTCCTTTTGACTAGTATACTTTTGTAAAAAAATACACATTTTCCTTTTTAGGATTTCACTAGTATTAGTTTGCAAAATAAAAAGATAGAAGAAAAAATGTACATGAATTAAGAAAGAATACAATTTCAAATAAAGGATATAATTTTAAATTAGGTTTTACTTATGGAAATCTTTTTATATAAAATTTTTATGAAATAAAGTAAGGAAGAGAAATTAAATGTCAATGGAAGAAATCATCATTATCATCATTAAAAGTGATTAGATACATAAAAAAACTAGGAAGAAAGAAAAAAATAAAAAAACTTATTACTATTTATGTTTACTCATGGAAATCTTTTTATATAAAAAATTCATGAAATAAAGCAAGGAAGAGAAATTGAATGTCAATGGAAGAAATCATCATTATCATCATTAAAAGTGACTAGATACATAAAAGAAAACTAGGAAGAAAGAAAAAAATAAAGAAACTTACTACTATTTATGTTTTTTTTCTCTTGTTAATGTAGGATCAAGAAAGATGATGAAGTAAACAATTTAGGGTTTTGATAAATAAGTAATTAGTGTACATGTACTACTATTATTAATTTTGATTGATACATAATATTCACCCTGACCTTATAATGATAATAATATTTTAATAATAAACATAATAAAATTCTTAGGGTTTTGTAGTATTTTATTTACCATATATATGTAGTTCATTCACACCTACTTTAATATTCTAGTATAACTTTAGTAGTTTAAAAAAAAAATTGTTTAATAGTTAATGCATTCATAGAGTTTTAGGTCTTTGTCTTTTGTTATGAGAGGTCTTCGTTTTTTATTGTTTAAAGTTGTTCTTCCCCTTTCTCAACCCATAATAAATGACACTATGGATATTCTTAATTATTTTTAAGAAAAATCTCATCACATAATCAATTATAATAAAGACACTCTTATGATAAGGGAGGACAAATTAGATCTTACTTATGTAAAAATTGGTTTAAATCCCTTCATAAGAAATTTAATAGTGACAAAGTCTATTGAGATGACCACATATCATAATAAATTGATATGATCTTATTGTTGAATTATTGAAACAAATGAATAAACATGCAATGATATTAAAAAAAACAAGTTTTCTAATCTATCCTCCAATCCATATAACAATAAAAAATAATCATAATAAGAAAGAGACAAGAGAAAAAGGAGAGAATACACCAAATATACATGGTAAAACCCTAAAATTGGGAAACATCCATGTGAAGGTATTGTCTTATTTATTCTTCAGAAATATCTAATCTTACACTTGAGAACACCTCCACAAATGCTTTACCCTTTACAAAGAGAACACTTTTCATTGTCTCATGAATCTCTATTGCCTCTATTATATACAAAGAGGTATGGAGGAATTACATTCCAGTAACACACGTGGGATAAATGTAATTGCACCTCTTTTTAGAATGAAAGATAACAAGAGTGCTTTACTCCATGATGAATGTGTGATAAATCTCTTTTAGATAATTTTACAACTTAATAGACATTATTACCTTCCAAAGTAACACATTCCAACACCCCCCCTTAATGCTGAATAGGGAGAATGAAGACTTTTGGAGGCATTACAATAACTTTTAACACTTTATGCAAGAATAAAGAGAGATAATACCTTCCATACTAACACTTATGGAGGAAGATGTCATTTCATAAACACTCACTCTTGATGACAATTTTCCATATTCCCAATAACTTTCGAAGTCAGAAAAAATTTGCCTCTGTCATGGATTTTGGTGAAGATAACAATCGCTTCTCATTGAATCATGAAATTGCGCTCGAACCATGATGTACGATGAACTCTTGCAGAACACCACAACATTGTACAAAAAACTTAAATGGACAATAAAACAGAACATGTGGCTACCAGAAAGTCATCACAACCATAAATCAACTAATAGTTGAAAGAACTCTTGCAGAACACCACAACAATGTACATAAACCTTATATGAAAAATAGAATAGAACACGTGGCAAGAAATTTTTTTCCCAACTAAGATGATATGTACAATAATATTGTAGGAGAGTGTATTACAAATACAAAAATTGCATATCTATACATTGAAATGTGTAGTAGACAATCTTCAAAACCAAATAACTCTAGTGAATATTACATTGTGAATACAAGACCCTGATGGTCTATTCATCAATATGACACTTCATTACATTACATTATTATTGGAATATGTTGATATAAAATGGAATTTATTTTCATTACATTCCCATTGATCACAACTTTAAACATCCCATATAAAGTGGAAACTAGGTTCAAACTTTGTTGTTGTCAAGGATAAGCTTAAGAGAGGAACAATGTAGAAATCCATTACAACTACAATCAAATCCTCAATAAAGTGGAAGAAGAAGACACTTGGAATTATCACCTCCAAAAATGTTTTAATCTTTATAAAGAGAACAATTTTCATTGTCTCATGGGTCTCTCCTACTTCTATTATATACAAAGAGATATGGAGGAATTACATCCCAGTAATACTTGTGGGATAAATGTGATTTTACCTCTTTTTATAATGAAATATAACAAGAGTGTTTTACCCCATGATGAATGTGGTATAGCTATTTTTTACATAACTTTACAACTTACTATATATTATTACCTTCCAAAGTAACAAATTCACAAATCCCCCTTGGATAGAAAATCACCCACTTTCTCAACAAATAGCCCTCTTTTTCCTGTAAAATTCCAAAAAATCGTGACATGTAGCAAGAAAAATGAAATCCGTATAGAAAAAGGATGTCACACAGTTCATACGAGAAGCACATGGTATTTACTTAGTGAACCTATGAAAACACATGAATTCATGGGATATCAAATAATACCTGTATTTTCACTAGACATTGATAAATACATCCCAAAATCCTTATGTTGGGAACTCCTCCCAATACATTTTCCAATAAAAAAAACCTTATTTTTACAGGACACCCCTTTTTATACCCCCAATACCTATAAATACCTTGATACCATGCATGCCCCCCAATACCTACAATATATTGACCTTATTTTTGACAATTAAGAAAACCCTTTACGAATGAATTCGATAATATATTGGTCAACAAGGTGAATCCCCCGTGACAAGAAGGATGGAGACTGACACTATTGGATAGATCGTGAAAAATTGAACACAAGAAAAAATATCACCCAAAATGTCCTCGAAACGTTATGAGCTTTGGAAGAGCATGCTAGGTTTGGTAAAAAAAATAGGCCTCGTAAAAAAAATAGGTTCAGTAAAATACCAAACCAAAAAGACTTTAGGTTTGCCATTTTTTTTAAAAACTACGCTAGGTTAATTTAAAAGAAAAACACACACACGCACAAATGTTAGAAAAATGAAAAACAAATATCCAATCTTACACTTGAGAGCACCTTCACAAATGATTTACCCTTTAAAAAGAAAACACTTTTCATTGTCTCATTGGTCTCTCTTAACTCTATTATATAAAAATAGATATGGAGGAATTACATCACAATAATACACGTGGGATAAATGAAATTTCACCTCTTTTTATAATGAAAGATAACAAGAGTGTTTTACTCCATGATGAATGTGGGACAACTCACTTTTACATAATTTTACAACTTAATAGACATTATTGATTGACAAAGTAACACATTCCAACACATGGAGGTCATCATCAAGTGGCTAACTATTACCTATTAAATTTTACAACATCATTTTTAGTTGTGGATACACCACTCCATGCCATAATACTTAACAAAAACAATTTTTAGTGGGGAAAGAATCAACAAAAATCTTTTGACGAGATAAAATGAAAGATTAGTCAAGCTCTAGTTCTTACATTACCAAATTTGCAAAAACGTTTCAAAGTGGAGACATATGCAAGTGAATATCCTATTGGAGAGTTTTGATGTAGGGAGGAAAGCCAATATGCTATCATTTTCAAATGTTCCATTGTGGAGTCCTGAACTGCCTTACATGTGACAAGGAACTCGATGCTTTATTTCAACTTACTAAAACTAAAAGAACCAATTATTGTGAAAGGAAACCATCATACACATCAATCAATAGCCACTATAGTATCTGCAGGCCCAAAGTAAGATTTACCAAACCAAAAACTACAAGTGGATGGGGTTTTTATAGCAATTTCATCCTATCATCATCTATAACAAGGGAAAAATTTATAAGTTGGTTGATGTGTTCTCAAGGCCACACACATTCAAGACCATATATTTGGTAGCTCTTATGCACATAGATCCTTTTACCCATGATGCATACAAAGAGGCATACATAGAAAATGAGGACTTTAAAGAGGTGATTCAATAGCTACAAGACCAAGTTCATGTAGAAAAAGTTGACATTAAGGATGAATATAATCTCCAAGATGGATTTCTATACAAGCTATAAAATATCTATGTTCTTAAAGGTGAAATATTGAAGCTTATCAAAGAGCACTACTACATATTGGAAAAATTGTGATGACTACTTGCGACGAAAGTACTCTTTCGTCGCAAAATTCAAGAGAAAAAGTTCAATTATTCAATTTTTTTCTAAATCCACCCTGTATTCATCGCTATCTCGATGAATGTAGTTTGTCTAAATTGATATGATCAACATTCATTGCAAGAGCGACAAATGATCATTATAAGTGACCGTTAAATATGGCAAATAAATAGGTTAAAAAAAAAGAAATATTTTAGGTCACAGTCGTTGCAATTGCGATGATAGTGACCTAAAATTGAACTATAAATATTTGATGATTTAAAGATGTTGCGACAATCTTGCTATAACAATGATGGTTCTGAAAGGGTATTTTTGTGCAGAAATTGTGTGGAAGAATGTCACAGAATATAGTTAGAGGTGGGGAAAAAGATAAAGTGGGTGAAAAGGGTGATGGTAGATGTTATTTCCCTTGTAAAAAATGTTGCCTCATACGTCCCGTAAGAATTTTAATAGAAATAGATACAAAACATTGTAGGAAATATGGGCACATTGATGGCAGATCAAATGAATATCGTCCCATGGTAATTAGCTATATATTTG
>SNQJ01S0207928.1:0-10339 GCA_010110895.2 Picea sitchensis
CGTCCCAGTGGCCCATCCTCCATCTCATCATCCACTCACCACCTGCCATGTGTCCCACTCCTTTCCATGTCAGCCTCTCGCCAAAGGGTGAGTCCGCGATCTCTCGCCTTTTACCCTTTCACCCATTGTCCTCCGCCATGCGCCCTTCTCTGTCGCCCTTCTCACACCTCGCCACTTCCTTCACACCCTCATAGTCCGGTGCCACCATTCCTATCATGCGCTCCATCCTCCGCGTTGGCCTCCATACCCGTCCTTCAAGTTGTTCAGTTATTCCAGGTGGCGTCGTAAGGAGTATTCCATATCCTGAAATGCTTAGTTGGCTGGGCCGTTCTTAATCCCAAGAAGCAGTTATTGAAGCGGTTGGTGGTGGTTAGACATCGTCTCCACCATAATGGGAAAGTCCTGCAATGAATTAAAGGCATGTCGATTCGCCGATGAAACTGTCAGAAGATCAATCGCGTCTACCATAAGTTGCACGACCATTCAAATATTGCGGCTGCAAAGTGTTAGAAGCCATGCAGACGCAAAGCTTTCAATGCAGTATCTTGGTTCTGTTGCTTTTGTTGTTTTGAGTATATGTAGGCATTTTTGCCATTTTTCTATCTATCGATGGTAGACCTAAGCTCCCGACTGTAAAGTTTCAACAAATATCCTGGTTTCCTGGTTATGCCTCTGTGTTTGAGATTTCTTGGTTTATAAAAAATAGTTCTCCCTTTCCCATCTATCTTTCATCTCATGCCGGAGAGTTCACAGTTGAATGATTCACATGGATTGTTACAGTTATGTTATGATAAAGGATTTGTCGTGACATTTTTGTATTCTCTGGTTTTATGTGTTTGAATATAAAGAGACTTTGTGTTCGAATGCTTTCTCCTCCAGTCTGTTACGAACTTGATGTCTGTGATAGACCTTTGCACTCTTCTTACGAAAGTCTTCCACCTACTCACCCTTTTACTACAACTCATTGTTTGGATTTTATCAAGACCTCACTCGTTCATGCATGTCGGGTCTGGTTTCTGAGTTGATACGATGTTGTTCTGAGTTTTCCTCCATTTTATCACCCTTTAAACAAACCGTGACATTAAACCAAGAGGTAGTGAAACCTTCTGCGGCCAGAAGTGTGTACTGAGGCACAACTTTTAGGGAGGGGGGAGTGACAAGGATCTCTCCCTCTGATACAGGATCAAGAGGAGAAAACTCAGCAGGAACACTCCCAAAGTTCAGAAAATGAGAAATCTCAGAGGAAGGACGATCAGGAAACTGTGAATAAGAAAATGGAGTTCTTACAAGAGGAGGTGGGGAAATACCTGATTCAGAGGTGAAGCTTTCTCCTTGAGGAGCCTTTCCTTTTCTGAGAATCACCTCCGGATCTTCTTCAGTAGCATCCAGAGGCAGTTGTGGGTTGGACCGTGTGTGTCTACCACCGGAAGCCACAACTAATCTAATGGGTTCACCACAGTGGAATCGTCACAATGGAGTCGCCAGGTGCACAGTAGCAATCTTCAAGTTCTGATTTCTGATGCACCTTCAGAATCATCTTAATCTTTGTCGTTCAATCCCGGGGAAAATATTAAACTTCGTCCCCGGCAACGGCACCATAAATGTTGGAGCCGAAGGTCACTCCTGGATTGCTTACAGGAGCAGAGCCTGACGCCCATCAATTTAATGTCACAGTTTGTTTAAAGGGTGATCAAATGGAGGAAAACTTAGAACAGCATCGCATCAACTCAGAAACCAGACCCGGCATGCATGAACGAGTGAGGTCTTGATAAACTCCAAACAGTGAGTTGTAGTAAAAGGGTGAGTAGGTGGAATACTTTCGTAAGAAGAGTCCAAAGGTCTATCACAGACATCAAGTTCGTAACAGACTGGAGGAGAAAGCATTCGAACACAAAGTCTCTTTATATTCAAACACAGAAAACCAGAGAATACAAAAATGTCACGACAAATCCTTTATCATAACATAACTGTAACAATCCACATGAATCATTCAACTGTGAACTCTCCGGCATGAGATGAAAGATATATGGGAAAGGGAGAACTGTTTGTTATAAACCAAGAAATCTCAAACACAAAGGCATAACCAGGAAACCAGGATATTTGCTGAAACTTTACAGTCGAGAGCTTAGCTCTACCATCGATAGATACAAAAATGGCAAAAATGCCTACATATACTCAAAACAACAACAACAGCAGAACCAAGATACTGCATTGAAAGCTTTGCGTCTGCATGGCTTTTGACACTTTGTAGACGCAATCTTTGAATGGTCATGCAACTTATGGTAGATGCGATTGATCTTCTGACAGTTTCATCGGCGAATCGACATGCCTTTAATTCATTGTAGGACTTTCCCATTATGGTGGAGACGATGTCTAACCACCACCAACCGCTTCAATAACTGCTTCTTGGGATTGAGAACGGCCCAGCCAACTCATCATTTTAGGATATGGAATACTCCTTACGCCGCCACCTGGAATAACTGAACAGCTTGAAGGACGGGTATGGAGGCCAACGCGGAGGATGGAGCGCATGATAGGAATGGTGGCGCCGAACTATGAGGGCGTGAAGGAAGTGGCGAGGTGTGAGAAGGATGACAGAGAATGGCGCATGGCGGAGGACAATGGGTGAAAGGGTAAAAGGCGAGAGATCGCGGACTCACCCTTTGGTGAGAGGCTGACATGGAAAGGAGTGGCACACATGGCAGGTGGTGAGTGGACGATGAGACGGAGGATGGGCCACCTGGACAAAAATGGGGAGGTGGATGGATGACACACGGCAGCAGGAGAAAGGTGGGAAGGAAGATGATATGACGGAAGAGGGGCCCATGCTGGCTAAACACAGGGCAGCTGAGAAGGACGGGGCTGCGTGTGCGTCGTTGATCCGGGCGCTATGATCTCAGCCGTAGGAAAGCTGCATTCGTGATTTCGGTCCCCCCCCCCCTTTGCTTAAAGGTAGAAAGGCGGGGGGGGGTCCGGAATTTCCTTCGTCGCCATTGATCCAGGCGTGCTGATTTGGATCGTTGGAGAGGTGTACCCCCGATTCNAGAAAGGCAAGGGGGGTCCGGAATCCAATGTGCGTCGTTGATCCAGGCGCGCAAATCTGGACCGCTCGGACTTGCTCGTGACTTATCTTGGGCGCATTATCATCCGAAACTTTGGACAAGTGGGTTTTAACCCAATCTTTTGTGTTCTATCCCCCCTTACAAGAAATATCGCTAACACTCGGTAGTCAAGATTTTTTGAATGGTGATTTGACACCACTAGATTAGTTTGGAGGGTAGCTTGTCAGGCCCCTCTTTTATAAATCTTTATATTTTTGCTAAGTAGAGTAGTTGTAGGCAGATGCATAGGGAATAAGGAATGTCAAATTACAATAGTAGGTCAGACTCCACTATTGTAATATGACATTCCACCATTAATAGAAAATGACAGTTTTCTTGTTATCAACTTCTGTGTAATGTATATTTCATGTTGGATGTCATTAGTATGCATTTGAATTGAAGATGAATGTTAGAAATAGTCTGCAGGGATAGAGATATAGTTTTCTATCTGTGACTATGTCAAATTAAGTCTAGTTCTCTAGGATAAGTGCAAGGAGTGTGTGATAGAGGGTGGAAACTATGTAAGCTGAGGCAAGGAGTGTGTGTCTGAACTCAGTGGATTCAAAAGAGAAACTACCAGGAGGGCATACCAGAGTAATTCACAGACTCAGGAGGAAATTTCAAGGTGGTTAAGTACCTTGGAAGGAAAGACTGTGTGGGAGGAAGAGTAGGACAGAGTAGTTTAATACTCTGTAAGACTCTTCCAGGAGGGAATCGAGACTTTGCGAGAGCATTCCAGAGCAACACGATTGGAAGTGTTGGAATCCTTGAGAGAATCCTAGAATTGTTGAACATTCTGAGGAATGAAGGATTTGTAAGAGTGCATCAACAAAGGGAAGGAGATGCCTTAAACCTTCCATAAGGCTAAGGGAGAAGTCGTCGAAGAGTTGAGTCTAGCGCAAGGAGTGCACCAAGGATATTGTAAGTTCACCTTACAAAGCTCAAGAGGAAGAATGAGAAGTTTCCAGGAGGGAAAGAGGAAGTCCATTGGAGGACGTAGAGAAACTGGGAACCTTAGAGGTTTTCAAGCCGAGCAAAGTCACAGAAGAGTTTTTTCAAAACTCTGCAAGGAGTGCAGAAAGAATTCGAGAATAGCCTAAGTCTCGAAGGGGAGAAGTGCACTAAGTCTGAAAAGGAGTCAAGGGCTTTCTGAAGTCCTGATGATCGTAAAACCATCCATCGTTGGACAAACAAGTGGAAGCATATCTAAGAGTTTGAGGATTCAGACCTCGGAATAATTGAAAGGAGAGTAATTCAAACTTCACAAAGAGCAAGGAGCAGAGTGATTCTGGACCGTTAGATCCAGGAGGACACATGGCAGAGATCCACGTATTTGGGAGGGAGACCCTTCAAAGAAAATTCAAGGAGGAGAATACCCGAAGAATTGGGGGAGCCAAAGAAATCCTAGCCATCCATAGAGATAGGACGTGTGGTGAGATATCAACACTTCGTTGATTCGCAAATAGGGATAAGAAGAGTTGAGAGAGGAGAGGACTCATGAAGTCTGAACTCGTGATTCAATCTCAACCATCGATCACAAGGAGAATGTGGACCGTATATTTGGTCCCAAAGAATTTGTCGATTTAGGAATCGAGAAAAGGGGAACAAGTAGCTCATGATAGTTCCTAAGCATAGAGTCATGAAGGGAGTTGGCCCATGGTTATAGTCCATGGTCACATAAAGGAGGGAATCTAGCATAGAGAGCTAGTGTCATTGGTGTTAAACTTTGAAAAGTGATAAGGAGAGGGTCCACGGGTAACACGCAACCTGGGTTGAGGAAGGAAGGACCTATAATAGAGTTTTCAAGTTCCAAGAAGGGACCTAAGGAGTCGCTCTGACTCAGGTATTGAGCGATCCTAGACTGGGAGGTTGCACATCCCCAAAGGAGGGGTGGGGTCTGCACCAAGTGGTATCTGAGCATAGTTTTCATCTATAGATTTTAGGTGAAGGAGAAGCTAGTGATGCTCTCAATTGCAGAGTGAACAACAGACTTTCTAGGAGGGAAGGTAGAAGGTGAAGATGGCTACTGAAGGTCGTGAGTATGGTCAAGGAGTAGACCGCAGGATAAAAATCAAAGTGGAGATGGACAAGGATCTCAGTGAAATCTGAGCCCAGATGGATAGGCTATCATTTAAGATGCAGCAGGAGGCAAAGGTGCATTGGAGGTATGAGTGGCCTTTGAAGAGAATAACTAAATGGCATGTTCAGAAGTTGTTGGCCAGAACACATCAACATATGTTAAAAATGTGGCTGAGGTATGTTGAAACCCTCAGTAACAAGGGAAAGAGATCTGGCAGGGGTCTCATAGGTTGCCAAGTGGGAAATGAGAAGGGATCAGTGGATCTTGTAAACTGCCATGAGGGAAGAGGTGACATCCCAATTTTCCAAGTGGGTAAGGGAGGAGATATGAGCTTAGCTGAGAGTTTGTGTCATCAAGGGGTGTCATTGGATGAAGAGGAGGTGGAAGAAAGGTCTCATCCATATGGATATTTGTGCGGAGCTACAATTCGTGTGAATGAATATGATGACAAGTCAAAAACCTTCATCATCAAGGAGGAGGATCAGAAGAGTGTTCTGGTCATTGGAGAAGTCGATATATTCCTACCAAGCAGCCAAGGAGAGGTTAGCACAGATGTTGCAAATGAAACCAAAGGACATCAAGTTGAGACTGTCATAGAGAAGGATGAGTAGATGTTGAAATATGTCCCAACAGAGAAACACCCAGTTGAGTTACTCACTCAGTGAGAATTGGAGTTAAAGGAACTGGAGGATTGGTTGGGAAATCTAGAACCAGAAGGTGGTTTCCAAGAGATATCCATGTCAGAGGAGACATACCAGCATGAAGAGAAGTGGAAGGATGTTGAGTTTGAACTAGCACAAGCGAAGCTGACAGAAGAAAATCTGTCAGAAGCAATACCTGAGCAACATCTCAGTGAAGAGAATTCTGCAAGAGTGGAGGCTACAGCAGCTTGGCAAGATAAGGCCATGAGAGGTGAAGAGGATAACTTGGGAGATCAATGTGATATACCCATTGACAAGGAAGAAATGCAACAAGTTATCTTGCAATGGCGGAGCCAGCCGATAAAGTAGCTGGATGAGGTGATTGAGGAGATAAGGAGGCTGATGTTGGGGTCAACAGAAGAAACAATCAGCAAGGAGAAGTTGGACCGAAAGGAACCTACACGAGCAGCGAGAAAGATATAGCAGCAACAGCGAAGCTGAGGAGTAGGAAGACAACTGCAAGTGGAGTATGATGCAGGAGCATCACTCCACCTCAACACATGCCAGCCAATTTACACACATGGTGTGCATTCAAGGAAGGGAGAGGTTTCGGCTGCCTCTCATTATGCCCTTGAGAATGTAAAGCGTGATCTGAGCATTTAATGTTAACAAGCTAGAAGAGCCAAATTTGTGCCTTCGCATAAGCTGGAGATAAGTTCTCCATTAAGTGGTTAATGGTAGGAGGGATTTGTATCTGATTTGGAGAAGATTTACATCATTGTTATTTTCCTCGGTAGTTAGGAATTTTTGAATGGTGATTTGACCCCACTAGATTAGTTTGGAGGGTAGCTTGTCAAGCCCCTCTTGTATAAATCTTTGTATTGTTTCTAAGTAGAGTAGTTGTAGGCAGATGCATAGGGGATAAGGAGAGAAACACCGAGATCCGAGACTCAGTAGTAGCTTAGACTCCACTATTGTAATTTGACATTCCACCATTAATAGAAAATGACAGTTTTCATGTTATCAACTTCTTTGTAATGGATATTTCGTGTTGGATGTTATTAGTATGCATTTGAATTGTAGATGAATGTTAGAAATCATATGGAGGGATAGAGATATAGTTTTCTATCTTTGAGTGTGTCGAATTAAGTCTGTTTCTTTAGGGTAAATGCAAGGAGTGTGAGACAAAGGGTGGAAACTTTGTAAGCCGACGCAAGTAGTGCATGTCTGAACTCAGTGGATTTAGAAGAGAAACTGTCAAGAGGGCATAGCAGAGTAATTCACAGACTCGGGAGGAAATTTCAAGGTGGTTAAGTACCTTGGAAGGAAAGACTATGTGGGAGGAAGCACAATGCAAATTTGTTGAATACTCTGTAAGACTCTACCAGGAGGGCATTGAGATGGTGCGAGAGCGTGCCAGAGAAACACGATTGGAAGTGTTGGAATCCTTGAGAGAATCCCATGATTGATGAACATTCTAAGGAAGGAAGGATTTGCAAGAGTGCATCGACAAAGGAAAGGAGATACCTTAGACCTTTCATAAGGCTAAGGGAGAAGTCATCGAAGAGCTGAGTCAAGCGCACCTTCTAGAAGATCCCCTTCTAGAACATTCATGAAGTTTGAATTTTCCTTAGCTTTTGGCATCATCGCACCCTAGGTATATTGCAAACTACAGAGACGTCATAGTCTATCTCTAGAGAAGGATGTGACGATCAGGCATCGTCGCACCCCATGCATTTTGCAGGGTGTGAATGACCTTCCTTAATAAGTTTTTTGATAAAGGAAAGCAAATCACTTTCCTCATAGATAAAGACTATTTTATATTTTTTAGGGAACATGAACACATGTTGTCAGTGGATCACTAGGATGACCAAAAAAATGTGTAAAAAAATGCCCCCCAAAGTATGAAGTTGGAACTCGTGACAACCGAAATACTTTGTAGAATGTGTGTGTTGAACAAGGAGCGCACCAATCGGGAACCTGCAAACAATCAAGCATCTGCATAATAATATACCATCATCTGAGGTAGGAATTCCCAAACTCAAATTACAAAATGTCAAGGGAGTCATGGCCACTAAATATACCCTATGAATCCATGTCATTATGAATTGGCATAGCCACCAAGAATACATTGTGGATCTATGCTCTAAATGGACTCAAATTCAGACATAGCCACGATATATACAAAGTGGATCTATGTGTCAATAAAAATCATGAATACTCCATCGCAACCTGGATCAAAATGATGATATCCAGGGTCTTCATTTCCATCATCTCTAAGTATGAATCTAACCATGTGATTACAGGTTTCGGATTCAAACATGGTAGAAACCACTTGATTACCGGTGAATGATGGAAACTGTTAACAAGTGCAAGGGAAATTACCATTGATGTCAATGACTCCCAAGGTACCCTAGTACAATCCAACAAATGTGAATAAATGAGTTGAATTCGAACACTATATGGAATCTCCCAATCAGGGGTCAATGATGTGAACCCACTATTGAAAGCAAAGAGACTTGCCATTGAGGCATGCAGGCTCTAAGGTACTAAATTATTTCTAAGTCTTGTTCCTGGATAATGAGTTGAAGTCGATAAGAAAATACTTGTCACAAGAGGGCCTTGATGTATCCCCCATCAATGACATGAAATATGTAACGACTTTGAGGTAGATCAGAGTATGAAGTGATTCAGAACTGACTTAGCAAAGGCCGACATGGTAGAAAATTTATAACTGCAGATGGCCAACTCAATAGAAGGATTATTTAGGTTCGACTTATCTTGAACATATGAATGACACGACAATGGTCTTGGCAGCATTGACTCAAGGAGGACCCAACATATGAATTTTTGGATGGTCAAACGAGAGACAAATGGATTTCCTAACTCGGATATAATGGTGAAGGGGGGTGTCATGTTCAAGAGTGACTATTACTACCACTAACATAAATACAGAGACACGTTTATTTATAAATTTTCCCCCACCATTTCTAGCGAGTACCTCCTTATTTTTATGCAAGCTTCAAGAGGATAACATATGCTTGTTGATGTAAGCTCATCCTTTGGATGAGTCCCTCAGAGTATATTTAATGAACCCTAAGAAGGAGTGGTTCGATCCCATATGTGTCTTTCAATGTTTTCTTAATGAGTCCAAAGAGAGAAAACTCAGGGGTTTTACATTTTTAGAGTCTGAAAAACACTTAAGGAGAACTCCATCAGGTCTTTTTTTGTAAATTAATTTAATGAGACCGAAAAAGTGATAACCTACCGCTCATCAAATACTTTTACGAGCGTGAAAAGAACAAGGTCACTCGACAATCTTTTCGTTTTTAAGGAGCATTAAAAGATCTTAAAGAATACTCCATAGGCTTCGTTTTTCGTGTCACCATTACGATTTCAAAAAAATGAAAAAAGTCTTATCGATTACATTCTCATGGTTTCATGAGCATGAGAAAGAATCAAGACTTTGCTCAGAGTTTACCTGAAAAAACCCTAAAAGGATCTGTACATGTGACAATTGTATAAAAACCAACCAAAAAGTGAACCCTTGTTCCAACATTTCACTCCTAGACTTTCCTGTCTACAAAAAATCAACCACTTGTAAATTTGTTAGGACTTTAGGGTTTAGATGAAGTATAAAAAATAATATAATATACAAATGAAAAGCAATAAAACTCAATAAAATAAGTAAAAAACCATATTTCACTATTTCTTTTGTAACTTCACCCAAACATTGCTCCAAACCCCCTTTTAACCTCGATTTTTAACTGCAGATTGTGTAGTGCATGGATGTTCATTCCACGAATCATCTCCATAGAAAAGGTAATCTTCATTTCCTTCATCTTTCCATGGATTTTCATTGGTTAAAAATGTGCTTTTGGGTTGATTTTTTGAGGTTACCCATGCGTTGAGGTCGTCCCAAGCACCCTATATCGAGACCTACAAAAATATAGGATCATCGCAGTTGACCCTAAATATAGAGAGCGACGACTCTGCACTATGCAAAGGCACAGACCAGCGACGACCGTAGCCCAAAAGTTTAAAAGATGAAACCAACAAGAAAAAACCTCTAGGAAAGAAAATTATGATTCTAATCTCTTTTTATGGTTCCTTGGCAGATATTCCATGGTCAGGATGTTGGAATGGCATGAGAGAGAACATGAAGAATAATATTACTTCGTCAGGAATGACCCACGAATAGTCATGGCCCTCCAGCAATGTGGGTTGTTGAAATTCTTCAAGATTCAAGGTATGAGGGCTCAACTGAGACTACTTGAGTACCTGGTTCACATGTGGGATGTGAACGAGCATGAGTTTCATGTGGTTTCCCACACACTCACCATAGATATTGATGATATCTACTTCCTAACAGGACTATCTTGTCGTGAATCCCGAGTGACACTTACAAGTAGCAGGGGTGGCGGTGAGCCTATGTGTTGATACTGAGAGGGGGGTGAATCAGTATCAAGTACAATTTAAAAACATTTTCCAACTTATACTTAAACCATTCAATTATA
>SNQJ01S0207928.1:10349-26572 GCA_010110895.2 Picea sitchensis
TTCATTTCTCCTCAACCATGAGGATCCACGTGACGTGCCACATACCACCGGAAACAACATGATGTATACTATCCATCCATGGGTGTTGTATATGCATGTGCATTTTTCTTCATGTCCAAATACCTTCATCAATCTTACGGTCCAAAACCCATGACTGGGGTTGACATCAATGACAACAACCAATCTTCCAACACTATGAACCACTACATCAGTGAGCATTGTGTGTCACGTACCTAGAAACATAGCGGTAAAGACGCTATCATGGATGTCTGATACTTGCCTCTACGAACCATCCTCTATATTATCATGTGCATGGCAAGGAGTGCAGCCCCCCACATGGCTCTTTAGAGTTATTTTCAGTATGCATTGGAGTGTATGGAGCCTCGAGTCTTCAACTGGTGTGAAGGGGTTCTTAAAAGTACGAAGAAACAACTGACCAAGTGTATAAGTGGTGGGTTGAAATAGTTTGGATACAGTTTTATTTTGGTATCCTTCTTCCTAGAGAGGGTCCCAATTTTACGCTTGCAGGTAGATTGGGGTATACCTGCTCCACAAGATAT
Organism: Picea sitchensis; assembly: GCA_010110895.2. Classification (NCBI taxonomy): domain Eukaryota; kingdom Viridiplantae; phylum Streptophyta; class Pinopsida; order Pinales; family Pinaceae; genus Picea; species Picea sitchensis. The sequence continues at coordinate 10,910 of SNQJ01S0207928.1, forward strand.
GAGAATGAAGAGGTGGGTAGACCTCATGGCCCGACATGAAGTCAGTCCCATCGTTAAGTATAACGGTGTCTTCTTCGAGTGGTTGAGGACTCGAATGCTCATTGTCGATGATTATGCATATGTCGGGTTGGACTTCCGTGGAGATCCGGACCTAGCTCTTCCTGAAGGTTCTCAATGGAGGGACATAGGTGAGAAGAAATTTTTGTTTATATGATGTTTTTGTTATTTTTAATGATATGAAACATTTTTCATGGTGTTTTTCCAATGACTAATCAAATGCTCTTCAAAAATGTAGATGTGGAACCTTATTATCCTCCAGGTTCATCCCCTATCCAGAGGAGAGGGGAGAGAGGTGACATAGCAAGAGTATTTGCTATTGACTTCGAGACCATAGAACAAAATCTGGAGGGACTCACAATAAATATCTCAGATGCCTCTATAGATGATATTATGAGGCATTACCAATGCCACACAGTGGGCATGTCTGCTTCCATCGGTTGACAACTCTGTAGAGTAGCACAGGCAGTCGCATGTTATAGCGAGCAGCATCCTTGATGCTCTATTGTATATGAAGTCGTGTGCTTCGCGCTTTTGATATTTTTTTATTCGGACAAAAAAAAAAATTGTAAATTTTTATCGTTATTAATATGAGGCTCCTACCGGCTTACTTGTTTTATGTACAAACATGTGATTAGATTTGTTAAATATCTCAAATGTTTGTCTAATACATAATTATCCAATGGATCTGTTAATTTATTTAGACATCTAGGAATGTGTTGATATTCAATGTAATCAAAATGACGTTCCAAGAGGCGAAATCATAAATATACCCTTAACAAAGTAGGACTTCGGATGGAATAAAGGTTATTAACCTGTAATACCACTAACATTGAATCCCATCATACAATAAGATGGTGGATTCTAAGTGAAACAACGTTAGTCAATAACTCGATAACTGCACTGTATTCTGCAATGTTGTTGGTTGCATGACCAAGGCATACACCATGTAGACTAATTAATTCATCCGTAGGTGCATAGATTCCCCAAGCAGTAGATGCTAAGTTTTGAGTACTATGACTAGCACCATCAGTGAAGACAATGTAGGGTAGTGAAGAAATCGACATATGGAAACCAAGCACAATGCAAGGTAAGCAGTCGAAAGGTGGAACCGAACAACGAAAAAGCACACAAGAGTATGATACACTAAAAATACACAACACTCATGCAAAAATGACTTAAGCATAGTACTTCTTCAAGTAAAGCCCATTTCGGGGTTCACTCAAAGGAACTCTGTCATAATCTACGAGCTCATAAGATCCCTTCTCCAACACTCATTTCACAATATAAGGACCCCACCACATGGGCTCGAATTTACCGGCCCCTAGAAAATCATGATCTTGCTCATAAAGAAGAACTAGATTACCTTTAGAAAAAACACATGGCTTGACATGCTTTTCATATTGGGATTTAACACATTTTTTCTGAGTTTCAATAACTAAGGCAGCATCACGACAGGTTTCATTTAATTGCATCAAATACAAAAGACGTTCCTCTTCAGCAGAGGTGTTAGGGAGAAGTTCAATGGCCAGTTTCAAAGATGGTATCTCAGATTCAATCAGAAACATTGCGTTGATACCATATACTAACTAGAAAAGTGTGAATCACGTGGCAGACTTAACAGATGTTCGATAGGCCCATAATGTTGAGAACAACATCGTGTACCAATTTGACTTGTGAATTCGTACCATTAGTTGAAGCATAGTAGTGAGAACTTTGTTAATTGCTTCAACTTGGCCATTGGCCGTTGGATAATAGGGGGTTGAGTTTTCATGGGGGAGACCCAACTTTTTAGTAAGTTTAGACATCATAAAATTGTGAAAATGACTACCATGATTAGTAACGATGTCTTGAGGGACACCAAATATAGTAATGATATGATTGAATATGAATAATGTTGCAGTTTCCTCGGTATTATCAAATGTAGGCATCGCCTCGGCCCATTTAGTGAAATAATCCACAGCTACAATAATATATCCATGCCCCTCGACCGAGTGAGGGTTACATGTCATGAAGTCAATGCCCCATTTAAAGAATGGACCAACGGAAACTATAGGGTGAGGATGAGCAGGGTGAGATCAGATCTTATTGTTATAAGTTTGAAAAGCGTGGAATTTTTGGATGGCAGTAATGCAATCCTTAAACAACGAAGGACAAAAATAACCAAATCGTAAGATATTTTGGGCAGTGGCATACCTGAACATATGACCGCCACATTATCCTAAGTGTCAGTCATTCAAATATTTCCCAGCTTCATCGTAGGTGAGACATTGTTGAAATATGGAATCAATACCACGTCGGTAAAGGGTATCACCAAGGATAATGTATTGATGGGATTGATATCGTATACAACGACGATCTGTACTATAAAGATCAGGCCTGAAAGTTTGAGTCTAAAGATAAATGATAATATCTTTGTACCATCCGTCATCAGAACTGATCAAAAAGAGGGATTCATCAGGTAAGGAATCCTCTACCACATTTTTTGTCTCAGTAGAGGGAAGGTCACATATCAATTCGGCAAAAACCAAAGAATTCTATGACTTGGCACGTTCAAACTCCAAGTAAAACTCTTGGACATTAACTATCCATTTGGAGTACTTTCCCCCCAGCAATTATCGAGTAAGGATATGTCACATGGGGTTGCAATCAGAAATAAATGTGGTTCTGCGTAATAAGTTGTAGTGACGAAAACATTGAATGGCTTGAATAGATGCTAAGTCCAGTTTCTCCACTTGTAAATTTTTGGTTTCAAAGCCTCAAAATTTTTGTTTGTACTATCATCCCATACAAAATCGTAACCTTTTTTTAGGAGTCGAGTGAATCCTTTCATTAATTCATCATAATTGGGAATGAATCAACGTAAAACGTTTGCCTTCCCTTGCAAACTTTGGAGTTGGCACGGCGTGGAAGGAGGAGGTAGATTAATAATAGCCTCAACCTTCAAGGAGTCTAACTGAATCCCATGTATAGACACAATGAAACCAAGAAGTCAGTTGGATTCCACACAAAATATGCATTTGTGCGGATTCAAACATATGCGATAATAACGACAACGTAAGAAAATGGTCTGTAAATGTGTCGGGTGATATTGACGACAGATGAAATGCATCGATAGATCATCGAGATAGAGTTGTACAATGTGCTTAATGTCATGAAAAGCGTAAGACATAGCATGCTGAAAAGTCACACCAGCATTTTTGAGACCAAAGGGTAATTTTCGGTAGGTAAACGTTCCCCAAGGGCAAATAAAACCAGTCTTGTGTTGAGCCGCTGGTAAAATATTAATTTGATTATAGCCGGAGAAACCATCCATCAAGGAGAAGATTTCACTCCCAGCACAGCCATCAACGATCTAGTCAACGAAACAGGTTGGACAGTTGTCCTTAGGACAAGTTTTATTTATATCCCTATAATCTACACAAACGTGGATCGTGCCTTGTTTCTTATTTACCAGAACAAGATTGGATACCCAATCAGTCAAAGCCATAGGATAGATAAAGCCAACTTTAAGAAGTTTTTCAACTTCAAGCTTGATAGAAGCATCTTTACCTGGATGCACTGGGTGAAGTCTCTGCCAAACAAGTTTGGCATCTGGATAAGTCTTAATCTCATGCACAACAATATCAATATTAGGTGGTGGAATAGGAAATGTACCCATCAAAGTTGAATCCCTTAAAAGACCCACGTCGACATTCTCATAACCGAGAGGTGTTTTCAAAATAAAAGGAACGTTGCTAGTACGATAATCGAAATTAAAGAATGCCAGTTGGTCAACAGTAACGACCTTTCCTTGGTGCGGTAAATGTAACACACAGAAAAGGGTAGACACAACTGTGTGCATGCAATTAATCCAGCTATGGCCAAGTAGAAGGTTATAATCAAGAGGTGCATCAAAGACCTCAACCTCAACATTGACCTATTCACCTTCTAACATAATAGACAACGAAGGAAGAACATCATAAAGTTTAAAACATGTACCATTGAAGGCCTTAAGAATATTGTGCGACTCGATAAGGGAAGGAGAGCTAATAGCTTTTCAACAAGTAACGGACATAATGCAAGTTGAGGCTCCTTCATCAATAACAATTCTACAAATATTCTTGTTTTCCACAACAACTTGGACCTGAAATGCTAATTGAGGAGGAAGTCTTGGAATATGCTCTTCCAAGTCAAAGATTATCAAATTGGTATCGGTAGGGTCAATTCCACCAATAGCCTTTAACAGTGCCTTTCATTGAGTAGGATAATTTGAAGGACTTCGAGAGTCGACATCACAGAGGGTGTTTGCGCAAGGTCTTCTACAATGTTGTAGTTTTGAGTAGCACATGCATGAGGATTAAATGAAGACTTCCAAAAAATTCCCTTGGGAGGAGGACGGAGAATTGTATCTAGGCTCGGTCATTCGATATGAAGAGAACAATTTGGAGGGGAAGTTGGAGGAGGAGGTTGAACCAACGAAGGGGGTATATCATCAACTTTCAATTTCGACGAAGAATAATATTTGGCTCGAGTTACGACTGCACCTTTGTTCTTTTTGGAGTCATCAGTACACATAAAGCCATAATATGAGGTAGAAGGAGAAGGTTGGTCATGAATGACCAATCGAGCCTTCTACTAAGAAGGAAACGGTTGTGACAAGACGGTAAGTGTAGAATGTTTTCCGGTCCCTTGCAAGAACTTAGTAACCTTAGCACGTCGTGGACAATATTTTGTATAATGGTCGTCACCATAAATAAGGCAAGGTTAACGAGGTTTACATTTATCTTTCTCATCAGTGGGCTGTGTTTTGGACTTCTTGGATTGTTGAGTAGTAGTTTTTTCCTCCTTATTCTTACCCTTCCTTTTCTTTTTATTTTGATTTTTACCAGTAGGTGTAGATTGAACTGAATTAACTTCAGAAGTTTTACCGAAAGAAGGAGTAGGAGCAGGAGTATTTTGTACATTAGAAGTGCTAGACTTGGGATTGGTATGACTGGCATATGCAGACTGAGTCTTAGCATGAAAGGTGCCAATAACACCATCAACAGCATGAGAAGTCGTTGGAGGTGTTGGGGTAGTATTCGTAGAAGGACGAGGAGTGTCAGGGGTCAAGTCATAAAGTGTTCTCATTTGTGAATAACCGATATATAGATGTTGAGCATGACTAATCGTCTGCTCTTCAGTGACAACACCACCCATGGAAACATCGTGGGCTATAGGCCCAATGAGTGATTTGGTAAAACACTCGGCCAATAGTTGATTAGGAAAGGGAACTTTGATTAAGCGTATCCTCCTCCTCCACTCATGGATCTGAACATAAATATGAGTGGAAGAATATTGTTTAAAAGAACTCAAAATTTCAGTTCTTGTCTCGTATCGAATTGGCAATTGGTAATGTGTTAAGAAAGCCATGGCTAGGGTATTAAAGTCATTGAACAAACCTCATGGTAACTTGATGTACCATTTTGTTTCTAAACCCGTGAGAGTTCGTTGGAAAAGTTGTAATCTTATAGAGTCATCCATCAATGAGTTGGATGAACACCAAATATGGAAAGTCATGACATGATTATTTGGGTCTTCTCCCGATTGGTCGTCAAATTTAGGAATGTCGGATGGTAATTTGGTCGGTATGATGGGCCAATAAGGAGAATGCAAAATAGGATCATTCAAAATCCTAGACAAATCTGGTAAATCCAAAGTGGCAAGAAAAGGCAATTGTTTGTTTACTTGAGGAAACTGGTAGTTTTGAGGAGGATGTACCATAGGTATACCAGTAGGACCATAAGCATTCTAAAGATAGTTAGACAGTCCTCACAGATTGAGTTGTGGAGGGTTTTGATTAATATAGGTATGTTCCCTTAGAAAGGAACATTAGACTAAAAATTTTGACCCTAGGTAAGATTCAAAGAGCCTGGATACGGTTGGCTGAGATTAAGGGAAAAAAAAGAATTAACTTGAGGATGTTTCCCCCCAGACAGTTGTTGATTCCCTTGGAAAGGAAGATTCCAAGGTTGATAGTGTAACACAGGTATACTTTGTCCATAAACTAGGTTATGGCCTCCAACTTGAGGTTTCCCCCCAAGTTGAGGTTGTCCCCCAATCTAAGGTTTCCTCCCAAATTGAGGTTTCCCCCCAACTAAAGATAGTGGTGTTCCAATAGGAGCTTGAGTGATAACCACATTTCTGGTAGAAATAGTCGTAGCTTTGGGGGGCATAGTAGAATGGGTCATCTGGAGAGGAAGAATTGAGTGAGAACCAACCAACAATTGGTCTGAAATAGTGGTGCCAGTAAAATGATCTAAAGGTGTCCTGTAGGTAACAAATGTCTCATGCATTTTCAATGCCATAGGTTTATTAGAACTCGTTCCTAGTGCACCAAAAAGATCTCTCACTAAAGAAGGGGCAGAGCTAGGATTAAAAATTCCAGCCATGTGAGTCGAGGTTCTAAATTATTCACTTTGAAAAAGTGGATTGTCTACTCCAGATCATGTGTTAGGTCCAGTAGGTACTTCAATATTCTCAACAACAAAAATTTCTCATGATGAATTCATCCAGAGTAAATGTGTGTCTTGTCTAATACTCAATAACGAATATGGTGGAAGTTAGAATGCCTCTAAAGAATTTGAAACTATTATGAAACCCACTAAAGAGTGTGTGCTTCCAACCTCAGAAGCTACTTCGTTATTTACTACTCCCTCGGGAGAGCCTTCTGGTGAGTTAGGAAGCAAAGGGAGGTAACCTTACGGATCTTTTGAGGGTAGCCCTTGAATCCTACGTGAACGACGAAGTTCGATGTTGGTTGAACCAAATAGAGAACGAAATAAACTATGGTCAACTAGAGAAACAAATAACACTCACTAATAAAGTCTAGAAATCAAACCAAGCAAACAAACCTTCTTATTTCGAAGTCACTAGTTGGTGATGAAATCCAATGTCATGAAATCAAGACAAGAAGGGGCTGGGATAAAGCGGGTGGAAATGTTATGTTGACAACCTTCTTGATGGACTTACACCCTGGTGCAAGGTCCCACACATAATCGTGGGTATACCCTCCAAGGAGCCCAAGTGAGTTTGGCCAACGTTGATTCTAGGTACCATGAAGACTTTCCCCTCCACAATTACCTCATGTAAAGACCCTAAATAGATAGGCTACTAAGGTTACCAACTACAAAAATGATGCATGGGGAAACAGTCGACAATCTTATCCATGCGCAAAGGTAGGGTATCTAGCCCGAAATCAACTCGAGAAGATCCCACACATTATCATGGGTATACTCTCAAGTGACCCCCAATAATACACGCAATCTCTACACTAAGACCAACAAAGCAGGGTGAGTAACTCTACCAGTCCTAATGCGACCTCATGATTGACCCTTGTGTTAGAAGGGCTTCCCAGGACAAAATGTAGCAATTGGATTTGAACTCTCCCTATCACAAGATACTATTGTGTGTTTTGATGCTTTGGAGAGTGTTCCTTACAACCTATTCCAAAGCGCTATCCTAGCTAACATTGGTGAAAAGAATTCCTAGAAAATAAAAGTTGCTAATAAATTTCAAAATTAGGATGTATTTTAAAGGTTGTTGTTTACTCAAAAGGGAGACGGTAATTAAACTGATGATGTTGTGATCTTGACCCAATAAAATGTGAGAAGAGATGAATATGCAATCTTTCAATTCAATGAACTCTGATTACATTAGGGAGAAGGTATTTCTTTTGAAGTACAAAAGCTACGAATTGCAATCTCTCAATTTCAAATGAACAAAAACTCCACATAATCATAAGCTATGAAATTTTCCAATTTCTCTCTTTAACAAATATGTCAAATGCAAGAATTTTCTTGTGAACAACTACTAAAAAGAAGAAGTGATTTCAGTCCTTTATTTTTCAAATCAAATCAGAGATATATGGAGGAAAAAGAAAGCGAAATGCAAGAAAATCAAGACATTCTCAACACATTTCCCAAACCAAAACTCATAATATAGACAAAAATGAAAATGATAAGAAAGGCTTTTGTCAAATGCAAAAAAAAAATGTCTTTCAATCAACAAACGATCTGGAAAGTTAAATCAATCCAAAAGCTCAAACAAATCAAAGACCCTTTGTCAAACAAGCACTCAGATCAAGATCCTGAGATTATATCATTGTGACAAAGTTCAAAAGCCAAAAACTTGCAAAACTACAAAGACAAGCTTTGAATCCCTAAAAACCAATCAAATGCAAGTTTTAAACTCATAAATCAATCAAACATTGGTATCAGAAGTTCCTCCCAGGAAACTAAGGCAAAACTGGGTGAAAAAAGACAAATTGTCTCACTCCAACAATTCCTACGGGAATCGTCGCAGGCTGACAGTGGGGTACAGTGTGACAAGCTAAGGTCATCGCAGACTGCCAATAGAGAATAGTGCAACATCATCGCACTGGTTTACAGGGTGTGATGTCTAAGGGTCGTCGCAGGCTACTTATATGGTAGAGTGCGATGATCTATGTAAATAAGGAAAAAACAGAATAAAGACAAAAATCTAACTGAACTTTCAGACCCAGGGAGTCCAGATGGATCACCCACAGACTCAGAGAATGAATTTAATCAGAGGAAGATAGGCTAAAAGCAAATAAGAAGAAAAAAAACAAAAGGAATTCATATCCCCAGCATGGTTGCCAATTTTTTTATTGGACTAATCGGTAAGTGTGGACACAAACAAATCTCCCTAGATCCCACTAGAAACTAGAACAAAACAAAAATGAATATAAGACTTTCCCTAGGCTCTAATTATCGAGTTTACTAGTTAACAAGAGATAGACAACATACCTTTTAAATGTCATTTTATTTTGCCATTGCCATCCTAGCTCCATTCCAATGCTCCAAGGATATTGAACCTGCAAGGGAACACAAGCCAATCAAAGTGAAAGAAACACAATATACTCAACAAGAACATATGTATGTGATCAAGGAATCATACAATAAAACAAGACTAGTTTTATGGGAAAGAAACATATTGTTGTATCATATTAAATAGAAAGTGGAGAATACAATGAAAGCCTTGATGTTGCAAGGTCACCTTTCAATAGCCCTTTTCTCCAACACACACACCTTTGCTCCAAAACCTTTGAATGAAGAAGATCCACCATGTAGCTTGTAGAACTAAATCAAAGCTCCCAAGAAGAAGTCTAAACTCTCCATACAAATCTTAGCCTATTCAAACTTAGCCTTTTCCACGAGAGATCCCTCTTTATATAGTGTGAAAGAGGGATGGATGAAGATATTTGAATGATCCCACCAAATCAGAAAACTGAGTAAGATCCAAATCGTTCGGAAGCCACCTCACCTTCTAGAAGATCCCCTTCTAGAACATTCATGAAGTTTGACTTTTCTTTAGCTTTTGGCATCGTCACACCCTGGGTATATTGTAGCCTACAGAGATGTCACAGTCCATATCTAGAGCAGGATGTGATGATCAGGCATCATCGCACCCCATGCATTTTGCAGGGTGTGAACGACCTTCCTTAATAAGGTTTTTGAGAAAGGAAAGCAAATCACTTTGCTTATGGATAAAGACTCTTTTATATTTTTTAGGGAACATGAACACATGTTGTCAGTGGATCACTGGGGTGACCAAAATAATGTGTAACAAAATTCCCCCCAAAGTATGAAGTTGGAATTCGTGATAGCCGAAATACTTTTTACAATGTGTGTGTCGAACAAGGAGCTCATTGATCGGGAACCTACAAACAATCAAGCATCTGCATAATAATATACCATCGTCTGAGGTAGGCATTTCCAAACTCAGATTAAAAAATGTAAAGTGAGTCATGGCCACTAAATATACCCTATGGATCCATGTCATTATGAATCGACATAACCACCAAGAATACACCGTGGATCTATGCTCTAAATGGACTCAAATTCAAACATAGCCATGAGACATACAAAGTGGATCTATGTGTCAATACAAATCATGAATACTCCATCACAACCTAGATCAGAATGATGAGATCCAAGGTCTTCATTTCCATCATCTCTAAGTACGAATCTAACCATGTGATTACAGGTGTCGGAGTCGAACATGGCATAAACCACTTGATTACTGGTGAATGATGGAAACTGTTAACAAGTTCGAGGGAAATCACCATTAATGTGAATGACTCCCAAGGTACCCTAGTACAATCCAATGAATGTGAAAAAATGAGTTGAAGTTGAGCACTCGATGGAATCTCTCAATCAGGGGTCAATGATTTGAACCCATTGTTGAAAGCGAAGAGACCTGCCATTGAGGCATGCAGGCTCTAAGGTACTAAATAATTCCGAAGTCTTGTTCCTAGATAATGAGTTGAATTCGACAGGAAAAGACTCATCATAGGAGGGCCTTGATGTATCCCCCATCAATGACATGAAATATGTAATGAATTTAAGGTATATCAAATTATGAAGTGATTCAGAACTGAGTCAGGGAAGGCCGACATGGTAGAAAATTTATAACTGCAGATGGTCGACTCAATAGAAGGCTTATTTAGGTTGGACTTCTCTTGAACATATGAACGACACGAGAATGTTCTTGGCAACATTGACTCAAGGAGGACCCAACATATGAATTTTTGGATGGTCAAATAAGAGACAAATGGATTTCCCAACCTGGATACAATGGTGAAGGGGAGTGTCATGTTCAAGAGCGACTATTACTGCCACTAACAGAAATACAGAGACACATTTCTTTCCCAATTTTCCCCCACCATGTATGGCAAGTACCTCTTTATTTTTACGCAAGCTTGAGGAGGATAACATATGCTTGTTGATGTAAGCTCATCCTTTGAATGAGTCCCTTGGAGTATATTTAACGAACCCTAAGAAGGAGTGGTTTGATCCCATATGGGTCTTTCGATGTTTGTTTAATGAGTCAAAAGAGAGAAAACTCAGGGGTTTTTCATTTTTAGAGTCTAAAAAACACTTAAAGAGAACTCCATCGGGTCCTTTTTCATAAATTAATCTGATGAGACCGAAAAAGTGATAACCTACCACTCATCAAATAATTTTACAAGTGTGAAAAGAACAAGGTCTCTCGAGACTGTTTTCATTTTTGTGGAGCATGAAAAGATCTTAAAGGATACCCCATAGGCTTCATTTTTAGTGTCACCATTACGAGTTCGAAAAATGACAAAAGACTACTCGATTACATTATCATGGTTTCATGATCATGAGAAAGAATCAAGACTTTGCTCGAAGTTTACCTGAAAAACCCTAAAATGATCTATACATGTAACAAATGTATAAAAACCAACCAAAAAGCGAACCCATGTTCCAACATTTCACTCCTAGACTTTCCTATCTATAAAAAATCAACCACTTGTAAATTTGTTAGGACTTTAGGGTTTAGATGAAGTATAAAAAATAATATAATATACAAATGAAAAGTAGTAAAACTCAATAAAATAGGTAAAAAACCATATTTCACTATTTCATTTGTAACTTCACACAAACATTGCTCCAAACCACCTTTTTACCTCAAATTTTAACTACGGATTACAGAGTGCACGGTTGTTCATTCCACAAATCGTCTCTGCAGAAAAGGTAATCTTCATTTCCTTTGTCTTTCCATGGATTTTCATTGGTTAAAAATGTGTGTTTGGGTTGATTTTTTGAGGTTACCCATGTGTTGAGGTCGTCGTAGGCACCCTATATCGGGACCTACGACAATCTAGGATCATCTCAATTGACCCTAAATCTAGGGAGAGATGAATCCGCACTATGCAAAGGCACAATCCTGCAATGACCAAAACCCAAAAGTTTAAAAGATGAAACCAACAAGAAAAACCCTCCGGGAAAGAAAATTATGATTCTAATCTCTTTTTATGGTTCCTTGGCAGGTCTTCCATAGTTAGGATGTTGGAATGGCACGAGAGAGAACACGAAGAAGAATATTACTTCGTCGAGAATGACCCGCTAATAGTCATGGCCCTTCGGCAATGTGGGTTGTTGAAATTCTTCAAGATTCAAGGTATGAGGGCTCAACTGAGACTACTTGAGTACCTGGTTCATATGTGGGATGTGAACGAGTAGGTGTTTCTTATGGGTGCCCACACACTCACCATAGATATCAAGGATATCTACTTCCTAACAGGACTATCTCATCACGGATCCCGAGTGACACTTACAGGTAGCAGGGGTGGCGGTGATCCTATGAACCACTACATCAGTGAGAATTGTGTGTCGCCTACCTAGAAACATAGTGGTAAAGTCGCTATCAGTGATGTCTGATACTTGCCTCTATGGAACATCCTCTATACTATCACGCGCATGGCAGGGAGTGCAGCTCCCCACATGTCTCTTCAGAGATATTTTTAGTATGCATTGGAGTGTATGGAGCCCCGAGTCTTCAACTGGTGCGAAGGGGTTCTTAAAAGTATGAAGAAAAAACTGAAAAAGTGCAGAAGTGGTGGGTTGAAATAGTTTGGATACGATTCTATTTTGGTATCCTTCTTCCTAGAGAGGGTCCCAGTTTTACGCTTGTAGGTAGAGTGGCGTATACCTACTCCACAGGATCCGAGAATGAAGAGGTGGGTAGACCTCATGGCCCGACATGCAATCGGTCCCATCATTACGTATAACAATGTCTTCTTCAAGTGGTTGAGGACTCAAATGCTCATGGTCAATGATTATGCATATGTCGAGCTGGACTTCTGTAGAGATTCAGAGCTATCTCTTCCCAAAGGTTCTCAATGGGGGGACATAGGTAAGAAGGAATTTTTGTTTATATGATGTTTTTGTTATTTTTAATTGTTGGCACAAGGGAATACCCAAGGTTCAACTCTAACAATGCACCAACGAACCCTAACTATTGGCCCTTTCAGCAACACCTGCAGAGCAGATGCAATCTCACCCGAAGTAGCAATAGAGGGTTGTAGGACATAGGTGTCTACAACCAAGGGAAATGTGAAGTGGATCCAAAACAACAACACACAAAGATCTAGTTATTCTTTACCAAGCTAAAACCTACTTCGCAAGTTATGTCTCAAATCTAACACAATAACACAAAAAAAGAATAACAGAAGCAAAGAACACAGCAGCAATCCACAGAGACAACAATATTTACGTAGTTCACCCTCTCCCTAGGGCTACATCCACAAAACTATGTTTCTTGATATATTAAGATGAAACCATACAGTTCTATCTGCGCATTTAGCTTGCATATCTCTCTCTCTTTCTCTTCTTCTCTCCCCTTCCTATGCACCCAGCTGCAGGGTTGATCTTCACACCCAGCTGAAGATATTACAATACCAAAGTGCTCTCACACACAACACTTCTCTTTCACACAACAATAATCACTCGATATCAAAACACAACTCTAGCCAATAACGAACCCCTCTTCTCTCATATAGGTATTTATTTATACATTACAATGATTCTCAGAGAACCTTAGGCCGAAACCTAGCTGTCTAAACCCTAAATTCCAAAACCCTAGGTTTCTAAAACCCTAGGTCCACTTTGACCCGCGTTTTCAAGGCTTCGCCATCCTATCTTCCCGTCTTTCCCAAGAGTTTCTCCAAAGCATCCATTAGTGGCTTTTTCCGCTTGTTGAGTTGTCCATGATTCATCTTCCTTATTGATCTGTTCTCCTCGATCTTCTCATCCAACAGCTCGTTTTCCCTTACTTCTCTTCTTCTTTTCTTCTTCTTTGACCACTTCGACCCATTCTTAGTCAATGTGCCTTCTGCATAGTTCATACTTCATCTTTTCTCTTCATTTTTCTTCGCTTTCTTCCTTAATCCATAACCAAGGGCCAAAAGACCCCCAACACTCACCTGTGACTCGTCCCAAGTCATTGCAAGACTGGACCTTCTATCTTACTTCGACTTCAGACTATGTGGAGTAGCTTGTGATTTATTCTCTATCCCTCCCCACTGTGTGCAGACTTTTTTTTCTGTGTTTGGTACCCAATTTCAACTTCACCTGGTACCTAGATCTTTATTCTTATGCTTTTATGGAGAGCTGGGAGGTAGCTGGTTGTCATAGTACAATTTCAACCAGCTCCCATTCACTAAGCCTTCCTTCCGTTCTCCATTTAAAGTCTTAAAATGTGCAACTCCCCCTTTTATAACATAGGAAACCTCATATGGCCCAAGCCAATGTGTCATAAACTTCCCTGGATGCTTCATGATCTTGTTTTCATATACCAATACTAGATCTCCTTGCTTAAATAATTTCTTCTTGATGTGTCTATCATGGTAATCTTTTTCACGTTCCTTTTGTACCTGATGATGGAATCCTGCAATAAATTTGTCGTCCTCTAGTTCTACCAACTGTGTAAGCCTTTTTTGAACAACTCCAGTGTCATCCATATCTATAAATGTTGCAATTCTTAAGCTAGGAACCAAATATTCCATAGGTACAACTGCTTCTAGACCATATACCAACTTAAACGGAGTCTCCATTGTCAGCTTCTTGCAATTAGTTCTATAGGACCATAACATTGTTGGTACTCTCAAATCCTGATCATCTCTGTTCAAATTGCAAATCTTCATCAGCTTTATCTCTAAGATCTTATTGAAAGCTTCAACTATACCATTCACATGTGGATGGTAAGGTGTACTCTTCTGATGATGAAATGCAAATTCCTGGGTCAGGGCTTCAATAGTCTTATTAATAAAATGTGTACCTTGATCACTCATAAAGATCTTTGGTCATCCAAATAGGTTTATGATATCATCAAATATGAACCGCCCAGTTGTAGTTGCACTACAATCCTTAACTGCTCTGGATTCTTCCCATCTGGTCAAATACTCTGTCTCAATGATTATGTATCAATCTCTTGTGCGCTTTCCTTGTGGGTTGATAGGTCCCATGAAATAAATGGCCAATTTATCAAATTCCTATAAGATTAGTTGAGGTTCTAAAGGCATCTCATCCCTTCTAGAAGGTTTCCCAACTCTTTGGCATACATCAGAGGCTTTGTAGTATTCCTTAGCGTCTTTGTGTAAACTGGGCCACCAGAGGCATCTCTAAGAACCTTCTGCATTGTTTCTTTTTCTGCATAATGTCATTCTATGATGCCTTCATGTGATTCTTCCAGAATCAGTGGTTTTTATGTCTCAATAACACATATCCTCAAGATCTCATCAGGGCCGATCTTATATAGTTGTCCATCTATAAGTGAAAAATCTGCAGCACGAACTACCAATTGTTTCTTCTGAATGATTGTATATTCACGAAGTGCGATTCCTGTAGATAGGAACTGGACTATCTCGGTGAAGTGGTCATCAACCTTTCTGATGGCCAACAATTGTGCATCTAGTAGTGTATCCTCCAAACTGGTAGGTTCCTCTCCATGTTCTAACCTAGACAAGTGGTCAGGTCCCTTATTCATTCTCCCTAGCTTGACCACAATCTCAAAATCATATTCCTGGAATAATAGTAGCCATATGCATATCCTTCCCCCCAACACTAGCTTGGTTACTAGGTATTTCAATGTAGAGTGATCAGTGAACATATTAAAGTGTCCTTCCAACAAGTAGTGATGAAACTTTTGCAGTGCATACTGTTTATGGATAAATTCGTGAGTGCGGACACAGACCAATCTCCCCAGATCCACCTGGATCTGGAACAAACCGTAACAGAATACTACTCTTTCCCTAGA
>SNQJ01S0207929.1:0-16223 GCA_010110895.2 Picea sitchensis
AGAAGAGCCTAGGACCAGGATCGAGGAGCAGTAGCCGACTTTATCATTGTAAGGTATCATTGTGAAGTTAATAAGAGAATTTATTTTCCCATCCCGCCATATGAGATTGTCATTATTTGAATATTGATTGCACGATTGATTAAATATCTAACCCATTAGTTCATAGATCAAATGCATGTGGAGTTCTTTGTTTGTCTTTTGTGAATGTAGGTCAACATTGGGAGGAGAGTTGCAGTCAAAGAATGACCAAGCGTGAAAAAGGGATTGACATCAAACACGAAAAATAAGGTACGTCAACTTGATCTCTTGAGCCTTGTATTTACATATGAGTAATGGGGGTTTAGGCATGGGATGATGGTAAGAAGTAAGAATCTTTAGGTCATTTCTGCATGCATGATAAAAACCCTTAGTGCTAGTCCGTAGGAGGGATTTACAACAGTTACCCTCCTCGAGCTCATTAAATTAAAAAGTGGTACTCATCTCTCTGGATGGGGGAAAAAATTGAAAGAAGCAAGCCAAGCAGTTTTTGAGAACACTACCAGTAACTCTTATGGCCGCCCTTGAACACGACACTTTGTCTTTGCACGCATTTTAATTTGTTGAACCTCTGCACTGAGCCAATCCTATGAGTTTCGTTTACTCCTTTGGGTCACCTGACGAAAGTCATATCATCCACTACATCATCAAGTTTTGGTCCATGTCACATTTCTGCTCTTGTGCCTCAGTGTTCAAGGGAAGTATCTTCCTCGAGAGTCAACCATCACAAATATCTTGTTTCAATACCTGTGTTAGTCCATGTTCATTTGATCTAATAATTACATCTCTGTGTCAATTTCATGTCGTTGATGGGGGATACATCAAGGTCCTCCTACGATGAGTCTATTCCAGTCGAATTTAGCACATTATCCAGTAACTAGACTTAGAAACCAATTAGTACCTTGGGACCTGCATGCCTCAATGGTAGGCCTCCTCGTGTCTGACAATGGGTTTACATCATTGACCCTTGATCAGGTGATTCCACAGATGTTCAACTTCAGCTCATTCATTCACATTCATCGGAATGTACTAGATTACCTTGGGAATCATTGACATCAATGGTGATCTCCCTCACACTTAACGGTTTACCTTATTGACTGGTAATCAAGTGGTTTCTACGATGTTCGACATCAGGACATCTATTCACATGGTTATATTCGTACTACATCGAGATCAGTAAGAAGACCCTGGGTTGAGTTATCACTCTTATATATACTTTTCCCAAGTTGTGAAGGAGTTCTTTTGAACTATGACACATATACTGTCACATAGATCCACTTTGTATTGGTCATGGCTATGTCTTGTTGTCTCGTAGATCCATTGTGTATTCTTTGTGGCTAGAATCAGTTTAGGTCATAGGAGTATAGATCCACATTGTATCTTCAATGGCTATACTTTTTATCAATATAATTATGGATCTACAGTGTATTTTATGGCGGCCATACCTAAATTGTTTTTACCACTCAAGCATAGGTATGCCTGCCTTGGGTTTGAAACATGTCATAATATTTGTTTGAAGGTTGTGTGCATATTTTTCTAGCCTCTCTGCGTCCATACCCTTGCTCGAAAAAGTCTACAAAGTAATCCAGTCATCATCGTCTTCTGACTTCCCACTTTGGGGGGAAATCTATTACACATCAAAATCACTCATTACAATGATGGCTAGTGTCGTCGTTACAAATATCGCAAGTGTAACATATTGGTCGCAAGTGTCGCAAAAATTATCTTGTCTATGTTGTCTCTCTAATGACATCGCAAAGACACTTAAGATCACACCTCAAAGACTAGTCTTGAAGAAGAGAAATCAATTGACAAGGAGTACAAGCCTTTTTCCACTGAAAATCTACTCAAAAGTCAAATTTGGAAGGGAGCACTCCCCTACATACTGTCAGGGAGCATTGGCACTCAGTACCCTTTTCTAGGGGAGCGTTCCAACGCTCTGTGTCCCTTTTGAGGGAGCACTGGCCTTTTTGGGCAAAATTTGGTTTGTTGGAGGAAATCAGGGAAGAATCCCCTCAATATCTGAAGGTGATTGGATTTGAATCTGAGGTCAAGGCATGATCTTAGGGGAGATCCACAACTAAAGGAGAGGAATCCTCAACTTATCCCAAATATCTCTCAAGTGGTTAGGTATCTCCAAGCCTATATAAGTTGGCCTCTTCATGGTGAAAGCATATATGGAAATTGAGAATTACACCAAACTTATGATCCCATAAGTGAGATGCCATTGAAGCATAATCAATGTAGATTACTTGAGAAAAGGGGTTGGACAAGGAGAGCTGGTAGAAGCTATTGCACCTTCATCAGAGGATTGTAAGTACTCTTCATTTGTTCTCATTACTTAACATACATGCTCAGCCTGTTTCTTTCAAGTTTATGTTTGTTCCACATGAACTTGTCTTCAGTAGATAGATCTGTATTTGAGATAATCTCAGTAGAATAGTAAGCTTGTTGTATCTTTGTTTGTTCTACAGGACCTATCAAGGAGCTTGGGATTGAAGCTCAACTTGGACTTTGCGAGGACAAATGCCATTTAAAAAGGTACACTTTTCTTCTTCTTCTTTATTCATTAGCTTAATTAGATATAAAAGGATGTCATTGACTATTGATAGCACCCTTTCTATATTGGTTTTAGGGGTCTAGATACCAAGAGGGAATCCACTTGTCCGCAGGAGGATTCACTTGTAACACCAATTTAGACAACAATTTTCGTATGAATATTATGGAGTGATGGAAATGAATTTTAAGATTCTATGATATGGGTTTTTTGTCGAACATTCCCAATTAGGCAGTACTCGAGAAATGTCCCCAGAAAGTGTGTGAGGTGGTTGGTACAAATGGTTCTTTTAAGGAAACTTGCCAATGTTTTCCTTTTGCCGTCAGATGCCAGATTGACTTCAGTACATATTACCTTTTCGCAAATGTCTAAATTGAACTGCACATATCTCCTTTGTTGTTGATTATTTAAACTCAAATTGTGAACATTTTATTTGATGGTTATATTAAAATTGGTTCCCTCTCAACTTATAGTCACTAAATATTTGACTTGGTCTCACCCTTTTTCATATTTTCTTCCTCATTCCACTGACAAACATCTTTTTGGATGAATCAACTAGGAGAAATTTTGACTTGAGTATTTCAATTCTAGTCGAGCCATCTTGCTTCATCCTCAAACTGACTTGTATTTACATTTTCTTTTACTTTGAACTTTAGGTTACTTATTTCTTGGACCGACTCATCTTGGAATAAAACTGAATTGATAAATTCAACTTTGGTTGTCTCAAATTTCTTTGGCCGACTTGTATTTCCCGACTCAATTTTCCTTAGACTTCGACCTTCATTTGGTTGACTTGTCTTCGGCTCGTCTTGAAATTGATTGACTTTTCTTCTCCAAATTCCGTGAATATATAAGCTTGCAGTCGTTCGAATCATCTTGCAGTTGTTTGAATCGTCTTGCAGTCGATCAACTTCCAGATAGTCGGCCTTATTGTTGTTTGAATCAACTCGAATTGTTACTCGATGGTGTCAATGCTTCCTCATCAAACATACACCATTGACATTTTGTCTAATTTATGGACTCTTCTTTAATTGATATTTTATGAATCACTTTTAATGAACCATGTCTTATTAAATTATTTATTTGTGATTTGTATGGATCCATATTGGATTATCCATTTACCCTTTTTATCTTGACAGTTTCTTCACAATTTCTTCTTTTGTGCATGGATGTTAATGACGCAATCTCAACCTTATACAATATAGGTTGAGTATATCAAGATCATACAACATATTAGTCAATATTATCTTTCTACTGATATTCAAGTCACATTCATAACATTATGTTCAATATTGACAATGCTTGACATTCAAGTCACCTTCATAACATTATGTCCAACCTTCATAACATTATGTCCAATATTGACAATGCTTGACATTCAAGTCACCTTCATAACAATATTTCCAATCTTGACAATGCTTCTCAAACCAATCAATCAATGATAATTCCCCTATTTATCAAGGTTGAGATCAATGACAACCAAATTGCCAAGAAAATGTACAATCACAAACCAAATACAAACCATGAACTTTGTTAAGGGATTAAGCTATACAAGTAAAAAACAAGAAGCATATCAAAATGAATACTTCTCATGTCAGAACAAACTCAAGTATGAAAACACCTTCAATGGTTATTGTGTTTCCTGTCATACCTTTGGTCATAACACAGTGGAATGCAAGAGTCTTGAGAAGAGAAATTCAAGAATATCCTATAACTTAATGAGATGTTGGAGATGGAATTATGTTGGGCACACAACAAAGTTTTTTATAGAATGAGATGCTACAATTGTGGTAAGTTTGGCCACAAATCCCGAAACTGCAAAAAATCAATAAGTCTACCCATGAAGAATAGTCCATACAATTCAGGAAGAAAAAATAATGAAGTTTGGAAGATAAGAGGAAATGACAAATCTCAAAGGAAAAATTTAGAAAGGAAAGGTATGACAAGCAGAGTGCCTCATGGAAATATTTGGAGAAATAAATAAGAACAAAGCTACAAATATTCAGAGAAGACAAAGCTTCAATTGAATGAAGACATTACACCTAAAATTGATGAGGTTGATAATAAAGGAATGATGAGTGAAACTCCTAATAAGTGTTGAATTTTCGATATGAGAAGATATTCTATGTGAATGAATATCTTATTACAATTGTTATATCAAGATTTGCCTCACCCCATGCAACTTGCTTAGAAGGCATTTTCCATTTATCTATTCAGACTTGAAGTCCCTTGTTGCAATTCCCAGAGCTATACAATGTGCGTATACACAGGTTGCACCATTACAACCCATGTACATCAGGTTTTGTGCCCAAAATTTAAAAATGGTGTCAGGTTTCCATGTCACGTCACGATATCCATGATCCTTGACCTTCCATATAATGGAAATGTTCTGACTCAGCCCTTCAGTTCCATCTGAAGGCTATAAATGGGCCATATCCAAGTTGTGGAAGAGGGAGGAGAAGAATTCAACTTTGAGAGCAAAGTTACTCTAGAGAAATTATTCACTTCATATTGAGTCTACATCCCTTTGTCCTTTTAAGTCTGAACACATTGTTCAACCCCCAAGCTCTTCCCTATTTCATGGAGAACCTCATTGTTTCTCTTATATGAGCTTGCCTTTGGTGGAATATTGAAGTGGTGGGGGCCCAACTAGAAGGGACTTAGTTTCTCTGTTATGAGACGTGCCGACACAGAAGTTTGTCATTCATACACTTTTGTTGATCATATTTTAATAGAAATACTCTTTTCTCATCCAATTAATGTCTAGAAAATATTTTAATTGTTATTCCATGGGCATATTTGTTATGAATATTGATGGATTATTCTATTATATGTGCTAACTTTATATATTATCACCATATGATTGCGTATCTTAGTTGTTGAGGACAAGTTATAGGTATATAGTTTTGAGTCAAGTGCTCAACAATGGACTTCATTGAACATCCAAACGAGGTAGGCTCTTTATCTTGTCTTGTTAGCATGTTTGTTTATATAGCATACTTGAGATTAGAGTTGATTTCTACAGTCATTTCCATTTGTTTTGGTTTACCCCATGACATAGAGTGATTTTCCTCGTAACAGAATTGGTGACCATACTGGGGATAGAATATTCTTTTATGTGTTTGGAGTGTTTTTCTCCTTTAATGGCTCTCAGTTAGCTTGAGTTTTCTTATCGTTTGATTGCTTGACAACCAATTTTCATTTTGGGTCTAAGTTTCTTGGCCTTATCCTTAACCTAACAATGTTTCAATACATATATGCAGGTTTTCCCTTGACATACGCATACATACACGAGATGTCATTCTATAGGGATCGTAGAAACGTGGTTTTTCCTTAAACAGTCTTGTACATGATCCTTGTTTGCTTGATTTTTGGGTTTGGTGTTTGTTGGGTAAGTTTTTATGGTTGTTGAGTCTTCTTGGGTCTCTGTGATGATTGTTAAGTGCCTACAAAGTGACAAGAAACCTTTCTTTGGTTGAATTTTCGGGCGGTTTTTCTTTCTCATCATATTTTTCATTGGTTGTCCTTACATCTTGGGATGGGTGTTTTCTTATTGATATCCTTCTTGGTTTGTCTCTTTTTGCTTACAGTAGGGTTTATATATCAAGTTGTTATTCAGTCCTTGCATTTTCAGTTCTTTATATTGAAAATACAAAAAAATACATTTTTCCTTATGGCATTTGATATTTTGGGTTCTTATTATTGATCTTGATACATGTATGGAAATATTGCATCTTATTTGAAATTGTAGAATTGAATTGAAAATTGCATTTTTGAAAAGCTTATCATTTGTTGATAATTGAAGTTAGGACATTGCATTATATTCATGTTCATTTATTTTACTTGCTGAGTCATAACATCATCAGTTTCATGACCACATATCTTGAGTAAACAAAGCCACTGAAAATAACACTGATAAATTTAAAATTGATTAGAAACGATTTTATTTTTCCAGGTGCACAAACTAGCTTAATACTTACAACCTTGGAATAGGATTTTGTGAGTAAACTTCTCCAAGGATATTAAACTCAACATATGTGTCTGACTAAGGGAGTAGTGAAATCCATTGTATAATTGGTGATGTTAGGATGCTCTGCTCACACCAGAGTTAAGACAAGGTTGCGCGAAGTGGGTTGAGGAGATATCCTTCCAATACCTTCTTAGCGTCATAGATATTTCTAGGGATCTATTCGTATATGGGGGTCTTTCTAGTACCTTTACCTCCGTGAGAGGCGGTGCTTTCGATATTTTGGGATTTGTTACCCTACCCATATGTTGGACCTAACTTACGAATGTCCTCCTGCACATTGGTTATATTATGGTGGATTTAGTTGCTTGACATAGGTAGCCACATAGGTTACTTGTAGGGGTTATTCTACAGGTACCTTAAGTTAGATAAGTGTCGGACAACACATATCCTTTATGGAGGATTACCTCTCTAGGGGGATCTGATCAATTGTGTTGTTAATCCCATGAGGGCCCTTATAACTGATTCTGATACCTCTGATTTTTTGAAGGGAGTCTCAGGCCCCTCTTGGATGAGGCATACCTACTTTAGGGAGGGAGGCCCATTTCAACCACTTTATCCTATTTGTTTATTTTGGTGTGCTCTTTGATTTTTAGATGGACTTAGGATTTGTTTTTATATCTCAAGTCTTGACTCATCATGGAGACATACCTGCTTCCTCGCATGTCTCGCCATTTGTTGAAGTTACCACCACATATTGAGTCTTTTCCTTCTAAAAGGCGTAAATTTATCAACCATCGTACAAACACCTCCACCTACCATACTTGTGGTCATACAAGTATGAGTACTGAGTCGAGTCAGAAAGATATTGGGCATCCTTCGACTCCCATACCTACCATAGTTAATGGAAATTCTTTTACACCTTTGACCACTATGTTTGTAGTGTCAGAGGTTCCAGTCATTAGTCCTATCCAACCTATGGTTTCTACTCAACCTATAGTGACAAACCCTCTTGGGTCTATTTTTGGTACACCTAGGTACAATACTCAATCCATCCCTATGACCTCTAGCTCTTTCTCTTATGGTATGTTGAATCTCACATCACAATTTTCATCATCCATTCCAATGAAAAATACAAATCCTAGTATTGGACTTGGAGGCATGGCTCCTCCGCATATTCAACTCTCATTTGTTCATGGAGCTCACATTCCCTAAATGAATCCCATAGTTGGAAGCCAACCTCGATTTCACCCTGGGTCTAATCCTAGTCTTAATGCTCCTGGATGGAGTAGTCAACCGAGCAGACAAAATCTTGCTTATGTTTCATGCTTTACACCTACCCCCTCCACACTGATTCTGACCAACATGTTTGGCATGACGAATCCATATTTATCCTCCATATTTCCACCCGAGGGAGGTCAGTTTCATACTTTTGGAAACCCCCAACCTGGAGCTACTCTGGCTGGGGGAAATATTTTCAACCCTAATTATAACATTCCTACTGTAATGGTTCCCAACCAATCCCGTATGAATCGGTTTGGAGGGGTTTTTACAATCTCAGACAGGGCCATAGTGCATACCAGAACCCTGGATGGGCTGCAATTTCCCAACATCAATCTTTCCCTGGATCTTGGGGATAGATGTCGTAACCCCGGATCCCTTTTCTGGACATGCTCAATTTGCCAGACTTGTCAAGATTAATGAATGAACTGGTGTGTCATGACTCAACATGCCCCCCCGTCCCCACAAAAATTCCTTTGGATATTCCAAAATTCGAGGGAAAGACTGGCGAGGATCTTGGTGATCACATCATGAGTTTTCATCTTTGGTGCTCTTCCAATTCCCTTAACGATGATTCTATTTGTTTAAGATTGTTTCAATGCACCCTCATGAGGGTTGTGGTGAAATGGTACATAGAGCTGCCTGGGGGGACATACGGTAACTTTAACCATATGATTTTAGTCATTCCCAACCACTTCCAATTATCGGTTTGTTACGATGCTGACATATAAATTTTTTCAGCCCTCAGTCAGGACAAAGCCACCCATATATTGGATCACATCCAAGAGTGGCATAGACAGAAGAGGTTGATCAAATCCTACATTCCTCCAGAGTTCCTGTTGGAATGGTTTCTTAAGTATTTACTACCTTATATTTCGAAGGATGTCTTTACATTCGAGGTAACATCTAAAGAGGAAGCGATTTTTAAGCCCAATAGTTAGATCTCATATATGCTCAGTCTAGGACGTTAATCGAAATTCTTCCTGACGCACCGAGGTCAAACTATGACCCTAGACAAAAGCTTATGCCTCATGTTGATGGAATTATAGGCTCCAAAAATGTTAAATCTATAGACTTGGTGACAATCTAATTGAAAGAGTTGTCTCTAAGACAGTATGTAGGAGGACAATCTTCATCTGTGTCCTCTACTCTCGCTCAATCGGTGGATGTACATTTTGTGCAATCGTCAATCAACCTGAATGGTAACCAACAACTAGGAGGGAATAAAAGGCAAGGATGTGGTAACAATTTTAAGGGTGGGAGGAATGATAATAAACGTAAGGACAACGCTAACAATGATAGATTGAAGGTTAATTCTCATGAGGGCAAGAAAGAGAAGCGGAAGGTGAAATTCCCTTGTAAGCTTTGTACTAATGATCACCTTACCCACATGTACCCGAAAATCGAGGAAGCTACAAGGATTTTATCTCTACCACCCACTGTGATGACTAATCCTTTTTTGCATAATCAAAACATGGCCTCGAGCTCCTCTAATGTCGAAAATGTGATGAGTGGGAGTCAAAACCCACTGGCTCGGGATGATGATCGTCTATGCATAAATATAGTCAAGTCTCAGATTAATGTAGCCACTTGGTCTCACGATTACATTTATTCATAGGATGTTCCAGGTCTAGATCACCCCCCTCCTTCGAAGACACCTTTACAAATCAAAAAGCTAGAGCCTCCACCTAGTATTCCGAAAGGAGTACTCAAATGCTCTACCCACAACCCTAATTCTAGAGTTTCCCATAACTGCTCTATTGTTGAGGGTCTGGGTCAAACCCCTTGCGCGATGTCGGATTTGGAGGTACTCCATATGTTTCCTTCACATATGATTTCCTTGTTATATGCATTAGGAGATCTAGACCCCTGTGTCTCTAAGGTTATCAAGTTTGACATCACTGATGTGAATCCCCACTTTCCTTACCACGCGGCCTATAAAATCCATGTGGATTACTCAAAGTATACCATAAAACATATTGTTATTGATGAAGGTGCTGAAATGTGTGTGATGTACCTAACCTATTGGAAAGCCATTGGCTCTCCAACCCTATCTCAATCTACGACCATTTTGACCACATTTGATGGTTGTTCTTTCCGTCCTCACGATATTATTACTACCTTTTTGGTCCAGTTAGTTGGGAAGAAAATGGAGGTGGATGTCAAGGTGGTTCATGCGCCCCTTGACTATAACTTATTACTAGGGCGTAACTGAACTTATGCTATGACTGCATTCATATCATCCATTTTCCATACTTTATGTTTCCTTCACAATGGGAAAATTATGACGATTGATCAATTGTCCTTTGTGCACGCTATCCCCAATGCATCAGTTGGACCTTCGATCCTCGTGATTGACAATTATCAACCGACAATTGAGGATATTGGTGTCATAATGTATTCCTCCCTTATGGGTACCTTTGATTATGTGGCACTGATTCATCATATCTATGCCATTTCTAGTGGGTTTGCTTCATCAATGAGGTCCATTCCTTTCCACACTTTGTATTTTAACAATCCTTGGACCCTACCTTCCCTGACCTTGTCTTGTGAAGGTTAGTCACATATTGGAATGGCGATGCCACTATCAGCATTAGAGATAGATCATTAAGTTTTTTTTGACTCTACTATCAACCTAGATCCTATATCCTCACAAACAAATGAGGAGGATATTGTTCTCCAACCCATATGGGCCTCTTCCTCATCTTGCTCAAATGATTTCCTCGATGATACTTTACCTTCATATGAAGCAATCATAGAGGCCATCAATGGTTCTGATAAGCCATGGGATGATATGCATCATCTCTCTTACTTCCTCCTAGAGATTGCTAGGATCGAACAAGATGATTTTATATCTACCTTGAGCGAGATAATCGGTCATGCCGTAGTTCCACTTGATACACATGACATTTATGTCGAGGGAAACATGGTGAGTATTTATCCTACAGTCATGATCGACATCTCTCGTATTCCTGGTAAATTTGAAAATGTATATATATCAATGAAGATTGTTTTGCTGAATAATTTCATATCTACAACGATCTCTTTGAAAAAAATCGTGACATATTCATTTTTTAATATGAAGATATGCCAGGAATCGACCCTCATATTGTCGAACATGAGAGTAAAACCTACCTGGATGCTAAACCTGTTCGGAAATGACTTAGATATGTTAATACTAGGAAGGCCCCTGCTATTAAGGAAGAGGTGGAAAAATTGTTTAATGTTGGTTTTATCTACCCGATTCCCTTGACTGAATGGGTATCCAATACCGTTCCCGTGAATAAGAAGCAAGGAACCATCTGTGTGTGTATGGATTTTTGAGACCTGAATAAGGATTGTCCTACAGACAAATTCCCGACACCTTTCATTGATCAGATTCTTGATGAGTGTGCAGGAAGCAAGGTTTTTCTTTTATGGACCGATTTTTAGGATACAAACAAATTCAGATTAAACCCGAGGATCAACATAAGATGAAATTTATTTGTTCTTGGGGTACTTTCTCATACTGAAAAATTCCTTTTAGCCTTAAAAAAGTCGGAGCAACCTTCCAACGAGCCATGACCTTCTCTTTTCACGATCTCAAGAATATAGTCGAAGATTACCTTGATGATCTCGCTGCTCACTCTCGCAAGAGAGTGGATCACTCTACCCACCTTTGGCTAGTTTTTGAGAGATGCAGCTATTATTGCATCCATTTGAACCCACATAAGTGCATATTTTGCATTAGCTCGGGTGGCCTTTTAGGATTCTTAGTCTCTGAGACTGGGATCATGGTGGATTCTTTCAAGATTGAGGCATTAGTTTGATTTCCTCCCCCACACAATATTTGTCAGCTTCAAGGTTTAGAGGGGAAAGCTAACTTCTTACGTCGGTTTATAGTAAACTATGCCAATATTACTAAGGGTTTCATGTGTGTCTTGAATAAGGAAACTCCATTTATATGGGATGAGTGAGCCCATGAGTCCTTCGATGCTCTTAAGAAATCCTTGGTATCGACGCCTCTGTTGAAGCCTCTAGACTACATCAGAGATTACTTGCTTTATATCACCATGTATGAAGGGATGATTGGTATGGTTTTAGTTTAGGAGGATGATGAGCTCCATGAGCACGTCATTTACTACCTTAGTCGAAACTTAGTTGGGCCTGAAATAAAGTAATCTCATGTTGAAAAGCTAGCTTTGGCTGCCGTACACGTGGTTCAAAGGTTATGACACTATATATTTCTTTGCAAAACTACTGTAGTTTTTGATGTCAACCCATTTCAATATGTCCTTACTAGGCATATCATAGGGGGAAAATATAATAAATGGATTGTCATCTTTCAAGAGTTTGATCTCGATTTTTCTTCGGAAAAATCCAAGAAATTGTTAGTTTTTTCCGAGTTAATATCATAATTCCATTGGTTAGATGAATATGTTATTCATGTTGATTCATTTGTGGATGAACACATTTTCCTTTTCTCATCTTAGACCCTTGGTATGGAGACATTTTGATCTATCTTCAAACCTTGAATTTCTCTCAGCATCTTTTGAGAGATGATTGACAACACATACGATATCAATCTAAGAACTACCTTATTGTCAATGACACTTTGTATCACTGAGGAATAAATAATATCTTGCGTTGTTTCTTGACTCATGAGGAGGATGAGTGTATTCTTAATGACTGTCACAGTGGGGCTTGTGGTGGTCATCTATCTGGGCTTGAGACAACCCAAAAGATTTTGTGTGCTGGTTATTTTTGGTCATCTATTTTTAAATATTGTGTCGAAGTGGTCAAGAAGTGTCACCCTTTCCAGGTGTTCGCTTAGAATATGTGCTCGCATCCAACACATCTTCACCCGGTCATCATCATCGATCCCTTCACCAAGTGGGGGATGGAATTTGTGGATTGAAACCCAACTTTGGCTGGGGGCATCAACATATTATTGTGGCCGTAGACTAATTTAATAAGTGGGTAAAGGCCATACCTACAATTAAATCCAATGGTAAGACTGTTTCATTTTTCGTGTTAAATCAAATTATAGACATTTTTCATGTGCATTTTTTAGACTCTCGAGTGATATTGTCACTGATCATGGCAGTCACTTTCATAATGAAATGATTAAATAATTAGCATTGAAATTGGCGTTTAAACATGGTAATTCTTCCCCTTACTATCCCCAAGAAAATGGACGAGTAGAGGCTGTGAACAAGTATCTAAAGACCATTTTTGCATAAAACTGTCAGCCAGAGAAAATCTAACTGGCATCTCATGTTATACCCTGTGCTTTGGGCATACCAAATCTCGGTTAAGACTTCCACCGATTTTTCCCCTTTTTAATTAATACACAGTGTGGAGTCGATATTTCCTATTGAATGTGAAATCCCTTCTCCTAGACTGGCAATTAAGCTCCTACCTAACACTTTCGATCTCGAAGAATTCCTCATACACCTAGAGAGCCTAGATGAGTAGCGTTGAGATGCCTCTATGACTATCGAAGAAAATAAATGACTTGTCAAGGTCCAGTATGATAAGTCTTTATGTCCTCAATAGTATGCCGAGGGTGATTTGGTCCTTTTGTATGACCAATCCAAAGAACCATTGGGGGTAGGCAAGTTCAACCCCATGTGGCATGGTCCTTATATCGTGCGACATGCCTTAGAAAAGGGGCCTAAAAATTAGAATATTATGAAGGGAATATGTTGGTTGAGCCCAGAAATGGGCTCTACTTGAAAATATATTACACTTGAGCCCCAAACTTGGGTGTAACTCTCTGTATACTAGTGTATCTTAGTGTATATATCTTTTCCTTTCCGTCATCGACTTGCTTATTGAGTTTTCCCTTGGTTGGTAGATGTCAATGGAGTCTTCAGTTTAATTAGGATTCACAGATGGTGCCAATCATCATACATGGAATCTAGCTTCTGCTGCTTGGGTTGTTTACTCACCCGAGGGTCAACTGGTGTCTTTAGGTGGCGTTTTTCTAGGGCCATCAACAAATAATGTGGTTGAATATAGTGTCATTATAGAGATTTTACGTGATGCCATTTCACATGGTATTCATTATTTATAAGTTCATTTGGACTCCCAGTTAGTAGTATGTCAGTTGAACGACTATTACCATGTGAGAGACCCTTCTCTACTCCAACGATTCCTATGGGCACGACTTTTAGAATGACAATTTTATTTTATTACTTATAATCACATACCTAGAAGTTATAATTATGTATCTGATGCATATGCTAATTATGTTTTAGATTGGCATTTGTCACATAAATAAAGTAAAGAAAACACATTCACTAATGTACACATTGTAATATAAGTAAATCTGAAGACCAACGTTTTTTATATTTCATTTCCCCAAAACAATATGGTGTTATAGTACAAAATTGGGGTTGACACCCTCAAAATACATATACAACCGATCGATACTATAACCATGAAATCTACGCCTATGGCGCCTGATGTGTATCATGATAGCATACTACGACATTTGTGAGACATCGGAAGAGTCACATCCACACATGGGGCACACCCACTACCTGTCGTTGCATCACCTTTGATAGATCCTCTACCTGAACCATGGGTATTTTGTGCGTCAAACGAGACAGGTTTCCATACACCTTTTGAAGAACTCTATCTAGGTATCCTCCCGCTGGATCATCCCTCTGGTACCTCTATCGGTGTTGTGGTAATCCATTAGGCCATTGCAGACCCACATCTACGAAACACAGATTTTTGTTAAATATTTGACACCATCCAAAAACATTTTTGTTTTTTTTCTCTTTAAAAAACAAAAAAAAAATGAAATATATTTGAAAATTGTTTCATACCTATGTCTCCGTAGGTGGAACTGTTGGATCATGTTTTCATTGATGCCAATGGTTTGATTGATTGATGTCAAGTGATTGATTGATGTCAAAATATTGATTGATTGATCATTTATGTAATGTAATATGTATTGTCCTTGATGAGAATGCATAGATGAAGATGGATCAATGAGTTGTCATTGATGCAATGAAGATGGATCAATGAGTTGTCATTGATACATGATGCATATTTAATGTATATGATGCAATGGTGGATTGATGCAAAATATGAATCATTATAGTCTTATCATGGTTGATAAAGTGTACAAATGTATGAACTCCAAAGTGGCCCCCTTATGGTGAAAGCCCTCATGGGAATACGCTTTGCAGATTGAGTTATCCTAGAAGAATGGTTGGAGAACCCATGTTTGATTATGGAATAATGAGATGAAGATCAATGAATTTTTTGGTGAAACTATCCTATATGGATAGTGCTTGTCATACCATTTCCGGTGGTATGTAGAATGCCACATAACTCCTCACGGTTTGAGAGTTATGGCCTTACGAAGTTGGAGGACCCTCACATGTTGACTTGAAGCCCCAAAAGGTCAAAGAAGTCAAAGTGCTTGAAAAGAAGAAATCATTATTTAAATGATAAATTAAAGTGACAAAGTCAAGGTGGATTATTTAAATAATAAATAAAAGTGACAAAATCAAGAAATGATAAAGTAAAGTGACAAAATCAAGAAGGAATATTTAAATGATAAATTATTGGAGAACTTTCTATTTATGGAAAGTGGTTAAACCCTAAAATAAGGAAAATAGGTTAAGTGACCTAGAAATGGGTTAAGTGACATAAGAAATGGGTTAAGTGACCTAGAGGATGAAAGTATAAATAAGATAGAAATGGTCTCTTGTAGAACATCCCTTTTGTGGATCAATGGAGAGCTTCTTATGAGAATATATTTTGGAGTATTGATCGAGAGCTTATTGTGAGAGAATATTTTGTGTGGATCTCTTAAGCATGTGTTGAAGATCTATTCTGAGAGAGAGGAGATTGGGAGGATCTCATGGATGCAATGGAGTTTCTTCAAGTCTGAGATCATGATGGAGAAATTCTTGGAATTACAGAAAAACCCTATTTTCTGATGCATATGTGGGCTGTCTGTGCATAGGGTGCGTATACTCGAGCTGTCTGTGTACAAGGTGTGCAAAATACGTGGGATGTCTATGTACAGGGAGCGTACAATAGATAAAATCATGGAGATTTGTGGTTGAGCTGATGAAAAGCTGTTGAACACTAAAGTAGGTTCCAGATCTGCATTCTATGGGCTCAGATCTGTCACTGAGACACTAGTATGGTTACATTATTGTCTTGATGGATAGTATTTCTTGTTGTTTTGTGAATGCTTAGGGAATTCTTGGTATGGCTGCTATGATGTGGTTTATGTTGGTTGATGGAGTGAGAAACACTCTTATGATTTAGTACTGATATGATGACTATAGTATGTTGATTTCTTATGCATGATTGAGTAGCATTCATATTGATTGGTTGTGGAGCATGAGTAATATATTGGAGAGCTTGGAT
>SNQJ01S0207930.1:0-12825 GCA_010110895.2 Picea sitchensis
ACTTATAAAAACAAAATTTAAAAAAACTTATAAAAGGAAAATTTGGAAAAATATGAGAAGGTTTTTCTAAAAATGTATAAGTTAAAATGTATCTTATTTATTTTCAAATATATCAAAATAGATTATTTAAAATACTGTATTTTAAGTATGATTTTGTTATTTTAATATATGTGTGGGAACTAATTGTACTTAGAAAGTGAAGTACAATGTGTATAAGAATCCTTAACCATTGTTTTTTAGACTTTTGGTTAGAGTTACTAAAAACCCTATATACTCCATAAACTTGGATATAATTGTACTATGTTATGAAGTGGCAACTCCAATGTTCAAAATTCTATAAAAAAATTACGAGTGAGGTTCACATGTTTATAAGTTTTAAGAAAAGTCAACCTAATACTTTAGATTTAATTTAAAAAAATAGAAATAGACAAAACATTATTCAAATAGAACATTCCATGAATAAAACATCATGGTTTTCTATTCTCCATCAATGTTTTATATTAACTAATAATTAGAATAAATTTATGGGTTCCTCATAATAAGTGCAAATACTATGTAGAAAACTATAATGACATTTTTATACATAATTAAGCCTAATAGTGTTAACTATGATCACCAAGTATTTTACAACATAAAGGATGAAAAAATGTACATATATGGTTTCATTTGTTTGTATATGGTTTCATTTGTTTGAGCATCCATTCATATAAAGATACATTTGTGTGTTATATTTATAAGAAATGAATATTTAATAGAAAATAGCATATTTCATTCAACTGAGTGTTTAGATAATTCAAGAGAAATCATAGTTGAAAATAGGCTATGGATAACGTCATTAAGTTGTTATAAAAATAAATAAAAAATAAAAATATTTACAAAATGTACAAGAACACCAAACAAATGTTCTTAAAAAAATGTAAAAGTTGCAGCCAATTTTACTATGCTAAAAATGTTAGACAGAATTTAAAAGGTCTCACTACGATATTGAGTTTCGTGGCTTCTGGGTTTGATTATATTTAGAATATCCATAGAAAGAATATCCACAGATTTCTATTGTGTCCGTGAGCGTGGATCGAACACGCCACCTTCAGATCTTCAGTTTGACGCTCTCACAGCACAGATAGCTGTTTTTTTGCTATAATAGGGATTCTTTTGTTTTTCAGTCCTTCCTTTGAAATTGAGGTTTTGAATTTCAGTCAGTGCTTTAAGATGACCAGTTTTTGCATCACTTAAGATTACCAGTTTTTACGATCACTTAAGGATGGTAAGAAATGGCTCTTGAAACAATAAAATAAAGCTTATTGACAAATTTGCTTAATTGATTTGTAGTGGTTGGAAGTTATGAAAAAACCAGTGATTGATAAAACCTCTATAAATTAAAATAAAATAAAGATTTTACTTTATTGTTAAGAATCTTAATATAGAACTTTATGCCAATTTTTTCCCTTAAAATGACATAAACTTTAAACTAAAAAATAATCAATACTTTGAAGGCAAAAAAACATCTTAAACACTTTTTTATGTAAAGTCAACTTCCAATACTCAAATTTCAACCTATCTTCCAATAATTGTTACTGTAAAGTTTTCTGATCTTTTAACGTAAAAATCATGATAATAGAATTCCATCTTCTATATTCTCTCCAATGAGCAACAACTTACCCTGGACTTTCATATTCACTTCTAACAAAAAGAAATGCACTTATAAAATCTGTTTATATCGCTTTCATATATTGAAAGGTTATCCCAATATCCTCTAACCTACTGCAACGTTTTACGATAATTCAAAGAATACATATATGAATTCGACCATATTTACTTTGACAATGAAGTTTTTTTAATGTACTGTGATTATTATATATAGTTTTAGATTTGCATGAGCTAGTTCATTCTTTTTAAATTAAATTTTTCCGGTTAGAATATATAAAATTTTATTATCGTTCTTCCTCAAAATCATAACAATGAATATTAATGATTGGTTGCTGACTTTTTCAGTCCGCCATGAGGACCGAGCGGAAATAATTCCAATGTTTCATTGACCTCCACATTATTGCAGGCCGAACATGAATGGTCAAAAACAAGCAGTGCTCCATTTTCCCTTTATCTGTAAACTGAAGATAATGTAAAACCTGTTAAAATATTTATATTGTTGATATTCTTAAAGAATATCGACAGAAAAACTTTGAATCTGTACTTACTTGTGTTCTTGGTACATATATGGGAGATGGGTTCATTAACAGTTCTGGAGCCGAAGCTGAAAATTAAAAAAATTAGAACGAAAACACAGAAGTAAACCCTTAAACAACATATAAACCACTTACCTGCTTCACGTTGTGATAGTAATAATTGTGATGGCTTTTTGTTCTTCTGTAGCTGTTTCTCCTGCGCAGTAAAGTTCTGAAACCAATAGAACACGTTTTTTTCTTCAACTTCGCCATACGCTTGTAACTGTTTAGTAATCCTCTCTATCTCGTCCAACGTCGGTGAATGAATGCCTGGTCTGTAAATAGATTCAAGTACTGCTTTCTGTTACACCGTTGGCTTCCATCGGCGGGTGGAGTTTCCCATTGTATCTTGCCCTACTTACAAAACGGAGATGGATAGATGGATTCATATCAAAAAACAGAGATGGATAGATGGATCAATACTATAAAAATATATATTAGAAGAAATCATAAATACCTGGAAGATTTCTGCTCATTGTTGGGTTATTCTAGACGTTGTAGTCACCGTAGAAACTGTTGTAACCCATCGATGAATTCGATTCTCAGAGGAGCTCGACGAAAGTAAAATGAGACGGATGAAATTCGCCTGTGGATTCGATGGCGAGACGAGGTTGCCGAAAGTGAAATGAGATGGAAGAAAGTGAAGCCAGACACTGCTTATATGAAGAGTAGAAGTGGGAAAAGAAATAAAAGCAAGTAATGGAAATATGGATGGGAATGGAGTGATTTGTGATGTTCAAGGCTCTTGGGTGGACCAGGTTTCTTTGTCAAGCATTTCAAGGGTTTTAAGCCAATAGAAAATGTGAAAGCTTTCTTTTCTAGGATTGTTTTCTTTTAAATTCTATATAATTAAATGTTTTTAGGGAGTAGAATTAAATGTTTTTAGATTCTTGTAATTAGTTTAGGTAATTTCCATGAGTTACCATTCATTTAGTTCTAAAAATAGATAACTAGTTTAGGTAATTTCCATGAATTATCATTCATTTAGTTCTAAAAATAGATAACACTTTAGTAATAAATACGATTTTTTATACATAATGGAATGGAATGATTTGTGTTGTTCAAGGTTTTTGGGTGGACCACGTCTCTTCTTCAAGCATTGCAAGGTTTTTAAGCCACTTCTACCAGCAGATAATGAGGAAGCGCTCTTTTCTAGGGCGGGTTTCTTTTAAATTCTATATAATTAAATGTTTTTAGTAAATAGAACTAACTGTTTTTAAATAATGGGAAAGGCTCCATTTTAGCAAGCTTTTAGAACTTCTCGATTCTGTCAATTGGATTAGGTAATTTTCATAAGTTATCATTCATTTAGTTCTAAAAATAGATAACACTTTAGTAACAAATATGATTTTTTACAACCTAATTTTTTTTTTTAATATTTTTATTGTTAAAAAATTGATTTAATTAGTTTATTTAAATTTGTATTTTAAAGTCTTATCATAAATATAATTTTCTTCATTTATTTATATTTTTAAATAAATATAATATTTTATAATAATTAGACCCGGATGGGGTGACACACGGCACTGTGGTGGTGACACAAGGCTTAGCACTAAGCCTGGGCTTAAATGTCGATGGCTGCCACCCACACATCAACATTTACGATGGTGGACGGCCATAGCAGAGGCCATACGATGGAGGGACTCCTCCCTCGCGCGACCATTTACACCCCCTGCGCACTGAGAATGGAAGAGGATAAGGGAGGACAGATGACTCTGGTGTATGGTTATGTGTTTTCTTATGAGCCTGGACAGAGCGAGACTGCTCCTACCTCAGCTCTGCTCTTCGCTTGGACGTTCACCACCTTTTCTTTACACTCTGCTAAGGATTTCCTGGGCAGTTTTTCTTTGCGTGTGCCACGACAGAGTCGGTCTGCTCGTGCTTTGCACCTGCAACCGCTCTCGTCTTGGCTTCTTAGTTTATCACTGCAACTGCTTGGTACTTGCTTTGACCCCCCAGATACAATGGCTAGAAAGCGAGGCAGGCCTTGCCGGAGTTAAGCCTGGGATGCCCATAAGGCGCAGCGG
This sequence comes from Picea sitchensis, assembly GCA_010110895.2. NCBI lineage: Eukaryota > Viridiplantae > Streptophyta > Pinopsida > Pinales > Pinaceae > Picea > Picea sitchensis. The sequence continues at coordinate 4,250 of SNQJ01S0207930.1, forward strand.
CGACGGAAGGAGCAATTAGAATGCGCTCTCGCCTTGGCAACCTCCATCCTTCGGAAGAAGGCTTAGGCTGAGAGAATGGCGTTGCTCGCCACTATTACAGAGTCGGGTGCTGGTTGTAGCAGGGAAGAGACGGCAATTAAGTCGGGTGACAAGCAGGAGGTTGAGACCGAGGTGGTGTTTCCCACCTGCGTCGTGGAGGAGGACCCGTTCATGGGGGACTTGCTGATTGATGAGAAGCCCCGCGCCATGGAGACGGCCAGCTGGGAGGGTACCAAACTCAATTTGGCCAGGGAGGACGATTTCCCCGGCTGCATTGTTGAAGAAATTCCTGGACCGGGTGACAATAGTCCTATCAGACATGACATGCAAGTAGCTGGTGCCAAGAAGACTGTGGATGCAGAGGTTGAAGCGGTGCAGAGGGAGCTCGCGACTGGCATTGGTGAGGCAATGGATTTGAGGATTTCTCCCCTCAGTGGCACGGGTGGCGGATTGCATGGTTCTCTCCTTAGCGTCGAGCACTTGGCTTTGGTGTTCGAGCTCCGAGGCCACATGGCAGACCTGGAACATAGGTCCCTCCTCATGGGCGAGCGCATGGATTTGCTCCTCGACGCATTCTCCGGTGCTCCAGCTCAGCGAAAGTGCCCCATGTGCGAGCAGGCTTTTGCCATCCTGGCGGGGACCACTTGGCAGACTGGCGAAGGCGACAGATCACCGGGTGCCTAGGTTTTTATGATTTCCTGGTTTTTAGTTTTATTGTGTTACTGTTTTATGTTCATCTGGACCATAAACATTTGTCCTGGTTTCCTCGAGGCAGAACAGATTCTACTTTCCTTTATGTATTGTCATATAACTGCTATTCGCTCCCCACTTATGCTGGTTTCCGGATATCGACAACATTTTTGGTGACTCTGTCTATGCCACTGTATATTTTGTCAAAGTTTTGTGCTAATCTAATATAGCAGGTACTACTTTTTTATTTAAAAAAAATAAAAATATTTTATAATAATTAAAAAAAAAATAGGTAATTTAGGTAATAACTAATTTAGGTAATTAATTCTTAGCATATCAATAATTAATTTTTCTCTAAGAATTTATTTTTCTCCATAAATTTTAAAACTATTCAAATATTAATTAGTTAATAGTATTGTTATAATGACTTAATTTTCTTTTGTCTAAATATATTCATTAGAATTTAGACACTTTATTTCCAATTCTTAATTTAAAGATTTTATTATTAAAAAAGTTATATCTTCTCAAATGTCTCAAGGTTACCATTTATGGATGTTATTTTTTCAACCATGGTTTTAACATAATCCAAATTATATGTTCTTTTTTCAACCATGGTTTTAACATAATCTAAGTTTCTTTTTTCAACCATGGTTTTAACATAATCAAAGTTATATGTTCGTTTTTCAACCATGGTTTTAACATAATCGAAGTTATTTTGGATGAAGAGAAGTCTATGTTATCAATTTTTTCAGTGATTTTTTGGTTTGTCATTAATAAAATTGCAAATTCAAATTGATGAATTTGTTATTTTCAATATGAATTCAACACCCTCAAATACTAATGAATTGTATGATGTCAATATAAAAAATTGCATCTTATTGAGTTACAAGAAAATAATCAATTTATAAAACATTTAGATTATAACAATTTATTGAGAAAATTAAATATTTATAAAATAGCACATTCAATTTAAACTAATCTAAAATATAATTAATAATGTAAAAAATTAAAAACACCTTTATTTTTTTATTATAAAAATAATACAGTGAAACATATTAGTTGATTAGAATGTATATCTTTTAAAATTAAACAACCATCCTTAGTAATAATAATAAATAATAAATATCCCCTCGGTGTAGGGTGATAAAAGAATAATACATTGAAACATATTAGTTGATTTTTATGTATATCTTTTAAAATTAAACAATCGTCCTTATAAGAAAAATAATCTAGATAGAAATTGTCCCTATAATACTTTAGAACAAGATATTCATAGTTTGAGAAATGAAGGTAATATCCTCCTGCTATGAGACTTTAATACTAGAATTGCAAGAAAACAAGCTATTATTTTAAGCAATGATTATAACCATAATCCTGCATGGCTAGATGATGACCTTGTTTTCGCTAATAGCTACAAAGAAGCTTTGAAGACCAGACTGAGAATTTGTTTGGTACTGAGCTAGTCAATCTCTGTAGTTCTCAAGACCTAATAATTTGGAATGGAGTAATGAAGTGGCCAAACTCCAACCATATGACTTGTATTCATGGGCTAGGTAGTAGTGTTGTGGATTATGCGATATCTGATATCCCTGTTTCCAACCAAATAGTAATTTTTGACCTTTTAAATGATTTTGAACCCGACATTGATCATATACCTTTAACCTTAACTCTAAACTTTACCATGCACAGGAGCCACATTAAAGAAAAATCTAGTTTAGTCAAAGGAATTTCCTTTTGACAAAAGTAAAGTTGACCTTTTATTAAAGGATTTAAATAGTGAATTACATCTCCTAACTTATAAGGACAACATTGAAGACCTCTATCATAATTTTACAACTACGCTTTCCACTTCTATTAACAAGTTCTCTTTCGAGGTGTCCTGTAAAAGAATAATAGAACAACCAACCCTTGGTATGATAAATAATGTAAAATTGCTTGGAAATCCATTGGGGGTTCTACTAATGAGTCCTTAAAACCTTATAAGATCAATACGTACAAATCATTAGTTAAAAGGAAAAATGTTGTAATATATAAATAAAAGGCAAGAGTGGCTTTTACACCTATCTAAGATTGATCCTAAGAAGTTTTGGAGGAAAATTCTAATTTGAAATACTAAAGAAAATAATATGATTCCCTTAAGGGACTGGAATTCCTACCTTAAAAGTATTTATGAGTTCGCTAATGCCATGGACACCATTCATATTATTCCTACAAAGGATGAAGTTTTTTCTTTGGATGCAATAGAGTTCAGGGTTAAGTGGCTTTCAAATGGGAAAGCTAAGGACATTGAAGGATACCAAGTTGAAATTTTTAAAATAGGAAGGCCTATCCCCGTCCCTCACATACACAAGCTCTTCAATTTACTAGTCAAGCAAGGCTTCCCTAAACCCTAGACACAAATCCTCATTGTACCTATTTTTAAAAATGGGGCACTTATTTACTATATGATATGACTTTAGTGTTGCATCAGAGTGATACCCTTTGTCAAAGAGGGATATATTATTCATATGAAGGGAGAGAGGGTAATCATAGGCTTAGAAACAAAAATAAATATCAAAGGCATTCTGCAGTATTACCAACTTTCATCCTCGTGTCAGTCCATACTCATTTGATATATCATCTTACATCACTTTATCGTGTCAATTTGGTGTCGATGATGGGGGAAACATCATGGCCCTCCTTCGATGAGTTTGTTCCTATCGACTTCAACACATTATCCGAGAATTAGATTTAGAAACTATTTAGTACCTTGGGACCTGAATGCCTCAATGTAAGGTTTCCTTGCCTTCGACAATAGGTTTACACCATTCACTTAAGATCGAATGATTCCATGAATGTTAGACTTCAGTTCGTTTATTCACATTCACTAGAATGTACTAGGGTACGTTGGGAGTCATGGTCATCATTGTTGATTTCCCTTGCACTTGCTAACAATATACATTAAATGATCAGTAATCAAATGGTTTCTACCATGTTCAACATCAAGACATCTATTCACATGGCTAGAATCATACTGTTTCAAGATCATGATGAAGACCCTAGGTTGGGAGCTCACTTTTCTATATGCTTTTCCCAAGCTGCGTTAAGATCATTTGAGTATGTAGTAGATTCCAGTTGGAAATCTCACTGATGTATATACTGTCACATAGATCCACTTTGTATTGGTTCGTGGATATGTTTTTTTCATATCGTAACTTCACTCTGTATTATTTCATGGATACGATTAGATCATGTCATGGAGGTATGTATCCACATTGTAAGTTTGATGGCCATACCCTTAGTTATTAATTCCATGAATACACAATGTATTGGTGGACGACCATTCTTTGAGTCATTTGATTCCAAGCATAGGTATTCCTTCCTCGAGGATGATACATATATATTGTTTGATGTTTGTTTACAGCTTCTGCCATGTTCTCCTACTCCAGTGCCCTTTCATATATCCCAGTGAATTGCAATAGTATCCCTCCGATCATACTCAAATTCACCTACACCGTTGGATTAAATCGGTAGGGTTTTTCATTTATCTCATATGCCCACTAGCTATGACCGAGCGTTAAACAAAATTTCAATTTCATGATCTCGCATCTCGAAATTCCTATGATAAAGGATATTGACACTCCAAGTCGCGATCACCAAGACTCCGAGATGGAGCTTAGCACCGCTAGCTTCTTCCCCTCATGTGACCACCAGCGGTGACCACAGGCTTTGCCAAAAGGTGCTTCATATTTCGTGAACTTATAAAATTCATCGGACCTGATCAACGGTCGAGATATCCAATGATCTGACTATCCAGATCTCATCGCTATCTCACATATCGTGATTCCTATGATTAAAGGTATTGATTCTCCAAGTCACAATCACCGATACTTCGAGATGGGGCTTAACACCGCTAACATCTTCCTCCATCTCCCGCAGATGTAACCACTAGTTGTGACCATAGCCTTATTCGAAAATACATTTCGCACTTTCGCATCTCGGGTATTCTGTCGTGCTCTGATATATCTCCAAGTTCCCCTCTTGGATCAACGATCCAGATCTTATCGTGATTTTTCCACTTCATGAACCTTCTTCATACCTTATCAATGGTCCACAATCCTTGGTGATCTGACAGTCCAGATCTTTTCGTGATATCGCATATCGCGATTCCTGTGATGAAGAGTCTCGATACTCCAAGTTGCGAACGTCGAGATGGAACTTAGAAATTAGCTCCTTCCCTTAAGCCTTTGATGATGTGACCTTGAAATCTGACCACTCGCCAATCAAATGAGCACTTCACTCCTTTGACATTCCAGTCAGTGAAACGATGATCTTTCGCCATGTGTACTATGGAACCAATGGTCCAGGTAATATCGCAATTTAACCACGTGTCCTTCTTGAATCAACGGTCAAGATCTTATCGCGATGTCGCATATCGTGAGTTTGAACCTCTTTCCTTTGGATTTCCCGATCTGCCAAACTCCATAATGAAACCTTTGTCATGCTTTGTCTGTTTTCTTCCTTCTCAGCTTACACTGTTGATCTTTCCATTATCGCTATGTTACTAATCATGCTGATCTTCATCATCTGATCGTGCTGATCGTCACCATCAATGACAAACATGCGCCATCTCTGTCTAAAAACATGCCAATAACCTCCCCCTTTGGCATTGATGGCAATCCCTTGAAAAACGTGCAACTATACCACTGTAGCATCCTAGAAATTTACCACACTTTCTCCCCCCTTGACATTAATGTCAAAGAAGAAACGCGCTCCCCCTGTCAACTATGAGAAACCTAGAAATACAATAGATATTCAATAAGTACTCCTCCTGATCAAGTGCAAAGATTAGACAAAAGAAGTTATAACCCCCAACTTTTGACTGAGATATCCAAAAGGGGTCGCTGCTAACGGTTTAGTAAAGATATCAGCTATCTGTCCTTTGGAAGGGATATAATTCAGTTAAGCAACTCTATTTGGGACTTGTTCTCTAAGAAAATGGCATTTTATTGGGATATTCTTAGTCTTGGAATGAAGAACAGGATTCTTGGAGACACTAATCGCACTAGTGTTATCACAGTGAATTGTAATCAGATTAGTATAGTTTACCTTCAAATCTGCAAGAGTTTGAATCATCCACAAAATCTGAGTGTAGCAAGTAGAAGTAGCAATGTAATCTTCTTATATAGTTGATAAGGAAATATATCCATGCTTCTCACTAATCCACTCTACCAACGAGTCACCCAGGAAGAAGACAACTTCATTGGTTGTCTTTCTTTCATCCACACAATTTGCCCAATCTACATCTGAATAAGCAGTTAACTGAAAATTCTATTTTCTGGGATACCATAGACCATAAGACATTTTTCCCTTCAAGTATTTGAATATCTTTTTGACAGCTACTAATTGGCTTTGTTTAGGAGCTGACTGATAATGACCTACCATTCCAACAACTTGCATTATATCAGGATGGGATGCTGTGATGTACAAAAGACTGCCTATCATAGAGCGATATGTCATTTGATCAACATCCAGTGAAATATCATCTTTACTGAGCTTGCAACCAACCACCATAGGTGTGCTAACAAGAGAGGAATCCTCCATCTGAAATTTCTTCAACATCTCTTTCAAATATTTTTCTTGAGAGATAAATATTCCTGCAGAACTTTGATTTACTTGTAAACCAAGAAAATATGATAGTTCTCCTATCATGGACATCTCAAATTCTGTTTGCATAGAGTTAGCAAACCAATTGACAAATGATTCATTAATACAGCCAAAAATAATATCATCTACATAAACCAAAACAAGTAGTAAATTATCACCTTCAGACTTAATGTAGAGATTGTTGTCAACAATACCTTTCTTGAACCCTTTGTCTTGTAAAAAAATTTCGAGTTTATAATACCAAGCTCGTGGTGCTTGTTTCAGTCCATATAAGTCCTTCTTCATCTTGCAAACATAATTAGGATTATCTATCAATGAGAATCCTTCAGGTTGCTCCATATATACTTCTTCCTCTATATCTCCATTAACAAATGTTGATTTAACATCCATCTGATAAAATTTAAATTTCTTATGACATGAGTAAGAAAGAAACATTCTGATGGCCTCCAATCTTGCAATTGGTGCAAGAGTTTCATCAAAGTCCTGACCTTCAACTTGTGCATACCCTTTACATACCAATCTGTCTTTATTTCTAACAACTTGTCCTTTTTCATTCATTTTATTTTTGAACACCCATTTAGAAACTATTAAATTCTTATCTTCAGGTCTAGGGACAAGCTCCCAGGTATTGTTCTTCTCAATCTGATCAAGCTCTTCATTCATTGCTCTAATCCAATCATCATGCTGGTTGGCTTCATAATTTTTTTTAGGTTCAGTCATAGATAAAAAAGAAACATGAGAATGTTATGAGTCTTTAATCATTTTCCTTCTTGTCTAAACTCCTTTATTTATATCTCCAAATATCTGATTTCCAGGATGATTCTTTCTAACAATTTTGAGAGGTGATTTTGCTTCTTTCTGTTGATTTGTGTTAGCCTGAGTATTCGTATCTTCATCTGATTTAGATTCTCTTCCTTATCCTTGGTCCTGTACATCTTCATCTTCAACTATATCTTCTATGCTTGGTTCAACACTATCTACATTCCTGACTGGGACTTCTTTATCAACCTTTATGTCTATACAATCAACTAGTTTATGTAGCCTCTTATTGTAACATTTGTACCCTTTAATATTTGTAGCATATCCCAAGAAGATACCTTCATCAACCCTGCCATCATATTTGCCAATATTTTCATCATTGTTATTGCTATAACATTTACTCCCAAAGACCTTAAAATGTTTGATTGAAGTAGGTCTTCCAAACCATAGTTCATAAGGAGTCTTGTCACTATGTTGTCTGAGATGTGCTTTGTTAAGGATATGAACAACTGTATGAACTGCTTCTACCCAATATGTCTGAGATATGTTCATTTCATTCATCATTGATCTTGCCATTTGTTGTACTGATCTATTATGCCTCTCAACAACTCCATTTTGCTGTGGAGTTTATGGAATAGTGTATTCTCATTTTATCCCATGTTTATCACAGAACTCTTTGATGTTCCATGAACTAAACTCTCCTCCTCTATCAAACCTTACTACCTTCAATATTTTTCCTGTTTGATTCTCAGTCAGAGACTTAAACACTTTGAATTTTTCAAATGCTTCAGATTTATCCTTCAAAAGGGCAACCCACGTTAGTCTAGAATAATCATCAATAATTAACATAAAATAGTTTTATTTTCCTGTACATTCTTTTCTTGATGGTCCACATAAATCCATATGTACTAATTGGAGAGATTTTTCTGTTGAAGGAATGTTTTTAGATTTGAACTAAGTGTGAGTAAGCTTTCCTATCTGGCAAGGTTTACAAACAGAGTCGTATGGCTTTGATATCTTCGGAAGATCTTTTACTGCCCCATTGTTTCTGAGCTTGATTATATGATCAAAATTTAGGTGTTCAAGTCTCCTATGCCACATCCAACTTTCATCATATTTTCTTAAGTGGCATTCTTTCTTTTCTTCATTTAACACATAAACATTGTTTTCTGTTCTTATCCCTTTTGCAACTAGTTGTCCTAAACTCATAGACTTTATTTTACAGTCTTTAGAAGTAAAACCAACTTCACATCCTTTGTCACAAACTTAACTGACACTTAGTAGATTATTTTTCAGACCATCTACAGACAATACATCTTGAGCTTTTCCTTTGCCATTACTCAGGCTTACAATTCCTTTACCTTTTATTTTTCCTGGTGCATCATTTCCAAAAGTTACATTCCCTGATTTGTTTTCACTTAAAGTTAGAAACTTACTTTTGT
>SNQJ01S0207930.1:12835-29058 GCA_010110895.2 Picea sitchensis
GTTGTGGAAGATGGTTATTCGTTGAATATCTTGATTGTTCATATCTAAATCTTATAGAACAGTTTATAGCTTTGTGACCAAAATTAAAGAAAAAAAAACAATAACCATAGAAAAAACCTTTGTACCTTGAAAAAATGTATCTTCTTTGAGGAGGTCGACTTCTTTCATGTTGATAATCTCTCTTATCTAAAGATTCAGTTCTGGTACTTTTTCTTTCATTCCTTCTCGGTGGCTGATTCCCTTTCTTTGTTTCTATAGAGTGACTGTTGTCAATGTTTGAGGATTTGACAAACTTGAGGGGTTCTGTATTACTTGAATGATTACTACTTGATCCTTCTTCATAGCCCAAGACAGATTTCAACTTTGGATTCCTTTGCTGATTTATAATGGAAGTTAATTCTTCTGAGGCTTTAATACTAGATAGATTTTGGTGATACAATGCCTTAAACTTCTTCATTTCTATTCTGGTTTTTACTATCTCTTCTTCTAAGGCTTCACACTTTAGTTTCTTCTCTAATAACTGTTGTTTCATAATGTCTTCTATTTTCTTTGTCTCTTCTAACTCCATGTTTAGTAGAGTAAAGTCTTCATTAGGTTTTTATCATTCATTTTAAACTGCATCAACAACCGTTTTTGTTTTCTCTTCTTACATCTGAGTCTGTCAATTTCTTCCAAAGCACTTATTAATTCACCTTCTATATCAACCACAACTTCTTCATCATCCATTTCACCTCCTATGTGTTCATCATCAAGATCTCCCATAGACATAAGCATAAAATCATTCACTTTGTCTTCACACGATGAATCACTATCTATGTCTTATGAGGAATTGTCATTATTTGTGCACAAACTTTTCTTCTTACTATATTTCTTGAATTTGTACTTATTTTCATCATCAGAGTTCTCGTCCTTTTTATAATGGGGACACTTAGATGCAAAATGACCTATTATTTGAAGAGAAGCTTTCCTTGTTATTTTTCTGATCCTTTCTTTAACCTTCTCACAAATGTTTCCTCAATATCATCTAAATCTGAATCAGTATTCTTGTCTGCTTTAAAAGATGTTTCTCTAGTAATGGATTTATCTTTGTTGATTCTCATTTCATATGTAGTTAAAGTTCCTAGGATTTGATCAATGGAAAGAGTTTTAAGATCATTTAGTTCTTCTATTGCAGAGACTTTTGGATTAAATTTATCAAGCAAAGATGTTAAAATCTTCTATACTAAATTTGATTCTTCAAACTTCTCACCAAGACCCTTCATGGCATTCACAAGTTCTTCAAATCTTAAAAAATACTTTCTAACTGTTTCATCTTCATTCATCTTTAGTTGTTCAAACTTCAACCTAAATGTTTGAAGTTTGGCATCTTTTACTTTCTCATTTCCTTCATAGCTGCCAATAAGTTTATCTCACATTTCTTTGGCAGTTTGAAGATGCATCACCTTTACAAACTCGGCTTCTATGAGTCCATTCAAGATAGAATTCATTCCGTTAGAATTAAATCTAAATTCTAACTTATCATCCTTGGAAGCCAACACAACAGGCTTTGTATATCTAGTCTCTACTACATCCCAAACATCAACACCTAAGGCCATTAGGTATGTTCTCATTCTAACCTTCCAAAAGGAAAAATTTGTTCCATCAAACAGAGGAGGATTACTGGCTGAAGTCCCTTCATGACTTGTAATGTTTAATCTTACAAATCTACCTTTAAATAAAAGGAACCTGCTCTCATACCAATTATTGAAATTACTAAGACAATTGAGAGGGGGGGGGTGAATCAGTTGTTACTGTGCTTAAACAATATTAAGTCTATTAAACCATTTTTAATCTTTCATCAAGTGGCCATGAATATTATGCATCATATGAACACCATAAATAATGAGCATCAATCACACATAAGATATACACAGAGACAAAGTTTCATGAGGAAACCCATAAAGGGAGAAAACCTTTTCTTCTTCTAAATGATAGGTAGTGTTTTAAGTTCTGTATATCATCTATGTTTGAGCACCAACTCAAAGTGAGGCTAGTACCTCTGTTTTACAAGCTCCAACTTGTTTGAGAGCACCAACTCTTTGGTTTCTCTAGCACCCACTAGAAGGAAGCACCAACTCCCTGAGTGTTCCAACATCGACTGGATGGAAGCACCTACTTCCACTTATACAAGCACCAAATTGCATATAGAAAACTCTGTGTTTTCCCAAGCACCACCCTGTTTTTCTAGCCACAACTAGATGGAAGCTACAACTTCCAATATTCAAGCACCAACTCGAATATCAGAGGACCACAGTCCTCCCTAGAACCACCCTGCCTCCCCAGTTATGAATAAGTGATTGAAAAACAAACAATACATGTGTCTCAATTCTTACCTGTTCTTTTCTCTTCTGCAATTCTTCTCTGCTTCAAAAACTGTTCTGAAATTCTTCTCTGCTTCATGCTATTCTGCTATTATGCTCTTGCTTTTGTCTGTTCAACAACTGTTACTCATCTCTGAGTTTTATCTCAAGATCTGCAACCTTTAATTTTACTCTTCTTACCGTTCATCACATTTTTCCAGTTAGAACAACCAACCTTACATAGTCTCTTCATGCCTCCTTTTATTCACACACACCTCATCAGTTACGCCTCAAATCTTCTTGGGAAAAAATGCCACAGCAACTGAATCGCCAACCGATCAAGAATCATGAATCAGTTTTGCTAACTGAATCATAACTCATTAATTAACTGTGAAGTGCAACAATATCCCTCCGATCATACTCAAATTCACCTGCACTATTGGATTAAATCGGCATGGTTTTGCGTTTATCTCATATGCCCACTAGATGTGACCGAGCACTAAAGATAATTTGAATTTCGTGATCTCGCATATCGACATTCTTATGATAAAGGATCTTGACACTCCAAGTTGCGATCGCCGAGACTCTTAGATGGAGCTTAGGACCACTAGCTTCTTCCCCTCACGTGACCACCGGCGGTGACCACAGGCTATGCCAAAAGGCACTTCATATTTCACGAACTTATAAAATTCATGGAGCCTGATCAACGGTCGAGATATCCAATGATCCGACGGTCCAGATCTCATCTCTATCTCGCATATCGCGATTCCTGTGATGAAGGGTCTTGATGCTAGCTTCTTCCTCCATCTTCCGGATATGTAACCACTAGTTGTGACCACATCCTTATTTGAAAATGCATTTCACACTTTCACATCTCAGGTATTCTTTCATTCTCTGATCTATTGCCACGTCCCCCTCTTGGATCAACGATCTAGATATTATTGCGATTTCACCACTTCATGAGCCTTCTTCATACCTGATCAACGGTCCACAATCCTTGGTGATATGATGGTCAAGATCTTTTCATGATATCGCATATCGTGATTCCTGTGATGAAGAGTCTCAATACTCAAAGTTGCAAATGTCGAGATGGAACTTAGCAATTATCTCCTTCCCTTAAGCCTTTGACGATGTGACCTTGAAATATGACCACTCGCCAATCAAACGAGCACTTCGCTCCTTCGACGTTCCAGTCATCGAAACGATGATCTTTCACCATGTGTCCTATGGAACCAATGGTCCAGGTAATATCATGATTTCACCACGTGTCCTTCTTGAATCAACGGTCAAGATCTTATTGTGATGTCACATATCGTGAGTTTGAACCTCTTTCCTTTCGATTTCCTGATCTCTAAAAGTCCGAAACGAAACATTTGTCGTGCTTTGACTGTTTTCCTCCTTTTGATATTACACTGTTGATCTTTCCATTATCGCTATGCTACTGATCGTGCAGATCTTTTCCATCTGATCATGTTGATCTTCACCATAAATGACAAACATGTGCCATCTCTGTCTAAAAACATGCCAACATTATTCTTACAATTTGTTAGTAGTCAACGGATGTCCCAATAATGCAAATAGCTCAGTGAAGTTATTTAATCATTTGACTTTTCACAAAAGAGAAAACACTGAATTCATGTACTGAATTCCATCTTTCAGGTGAAACTGTTCAATATTTCACATTTTGAAAATCATATGCTCCTGCTATCATAACTTGTAATGGTATGTTTGGACGTGGTGCACTCCTGAATGAACCCAAAAAGAGAAAATATTTAATTCATGCTTTCAGGTGAAACTGCTCACTATTTCACATTTGAAAATCATACCTGCTCCTGCTATCATAACCTGTAATGGTCTGTTTGGATGTGGTGTAGTCCCAGATAAAGCAACAACTTCCAAAAAATTGACTGTATTGTCAATATATGGCCTTGGATAGTCCATGCATGTAACCTACATTCATTGGCTATTATACAACATAAAAACAATGATTTAGATCCCCCTAAAACAAATAGAGAAATTAAAAAATTGATTTAGATCCCCCTAAAACAAATAGGGGATGAATAGAATAGGTAGACCAATCAATGTCTAGTATAACTTCACAACTAAGATTTCATTCTTATGAAATTTCATTTTCATCCACCCATAGGTATGCATTGTAACAATTTCAACTAAAACATAAGGACATTAGAATACTTTATGGGATATTACTTAAAGAAGATGGGAGGCATGATGATGGCATTAGATATAGCTTCATAAATTTATTGGATAGTATAAGAAGAGTTATATATATTCTAACTAAGGTTAAGATGGAATAACATAATGACTCTATGATAAACAATTGTGTTGGCTGATAGGAACTTTTAAGACTACAAAATCCCTTCAATGGAAAGACAATACTATACTCTTTATCCAATTTGAATGAACTAGCTCATGCAGATCTAAAACTATATATAATAATCACAGTACATAAAAAAAACTTCATTGTCAAAGTAAATATGGTCGAATTCATATATGTATTCTTTGAATGATCCTAAAACATTGTAGTAGGTCAGAGGATATTGGGATAACCTTTCAATATATGTAAGCGATATAAACAGATTTTTTAAGTGCATTTATTTTTGTTAGAAGTGAATATGAAAGTCCGGGGCAAGTTGTTGCTCATTAGAGATCATATAGAAGATGAAATTCTATTATCATGATTTTTACAGTAAAAGATCAGAAGACTTTACAGTAACAATTATTGGAAGATAGGTTGAAATCTCAGTATTGGAAGTTGACTTTACATAAGGAGTGTTTAAGATGTTTTTTTTCCTTCAAAGTATTGATTATTTTTTAATTTAAATCTTATGTCATTTTAAGGGAAAAAAATTGCCATAAAGTTTTATATTAAGATTCTTAACAATAAAGTAAAATCTTTAATTTATTTTAATTTATAGAGGTTTTATCAATCACTGGTTTTTTCGTAACTTCCAACCAGTGCAAATTAATTAAGCAAATTTGTCAATAAGCTTTATTTTATTGTTCCAAGAGCCATTTCTTACCATCCTTAAGTGAAGGTAAAAACTGGTAATCTTAAGTGATGCAAAAACTGGTCATCTTAAAGCACTGACTGAAATTCAAAACCTCAATTTCAAAGGCTTCGATTGGAAGGACTGAAAAACAAAAGAATCCCTATTATAGAAAAACAACATCTATCTGTGCTGTGAGAGCGTCAAACTGCAGATCTAAAGGTGGCGTGTTTGATCCACACTCACTGCGACACAATAGAAATCTGTGAATGTTCTTTCTATGAATATTCTAAATATAATCAAACCCAAAAGCCACTAAACGCAATATTGTAGTGAGGCCTTTTAAATTCTGTGTAACATTTTTAGCTTAGTAAAATTGGCTGCAACTTTTACATTTTTTTAATAATTTTAACCAAAGAACATTTGTTTGGTGTTCTTGTACATTTTGTAAATATTGTTTTTTGAATTTTTTTTTATAACAACTTAATGACATTATCCATAGCCTATTTTCAACTATGATTTTTCTTGAATTATCTAGACACTCAGTTGAATGAAATATGTTATTTTCTATGAAATATTCATTTCTTATAAATATAACACACAAATATATCTTTATATGAATGGATGCTCAAACAAATGAAACCATATATGTACATTTTTTCATCCTTTATGTTGTAAAATACTTGGTGATAATAGTTAACACTATTAGGCTTAATTATGAATAAAAATGTCATTATAGTTTTCTACATAGTATTTGCACTTATTATGAGGAACCCATAAATTTATTCTAATTAATAGTTAATATAAAACATTGATGGAGAATAGAAAACTATGGTGTTTTATTCATGGAATGTTCTATTTGAATAATGTTTCGTCTATTTCTATTTTTTTAAATTAAATCCAAAGTATTAGGTTGATTTTTCTTAAAACTTATAAACATGTTATAGACTTTTGGACATTGGAGTTTCCACTTCATAACATAGTGCAATTATATCCAACTTTATGGGGTGTATAGGGTTTTTAGTAACTCTAACCAAAAGTCTAAAAAACAATGGTTAAGGATTCTTATACACCTTGTACTTCACTTTCTAAGTACAATTAGTTCCCACATATATATTAAAATAACAAAATCATACTTAAAATACATTATTTTAAATAATCTAATTTGATATATTTGAAAATAAATAAGATACATTTTAACTTAAACATTTTTAGAAAAACCTTCTCATATTTTTCCAAATTTTTCTTTTATAAGTTTTTTTAAATTTTGTTTTTATAAGTTTATAATTAGTTAGAAAAAAAAAATTGTATTTTGTAATTATTTTTAAAATTATTACTTAAAAAAATATAAAATTGAATACCAAAATCAAAAAAACATTTAAAAAATAAATTTAAATTTACTTAATTTAATATAAAAACAAAACATAAAAACATTATAAAATACTTATACCTACTTCAAATATTATATTATTATATAATATTATATTATATTCAAAATATTTTGTTATTAATTTATATCAAAATATTATATTATTAATTTATAGTTATAAATTGAAAAATAAATATTATATTATTAATTTACAGTTATAAATTGAAAAATAATTTAAGATAATACAAAAAATAACCCAAATCTATATGAAAACATGTTTTCAAAAAAAATAATAATGAAAACTCAGTATTTTAGAAATTGAAAAAATTGGAAATATATGAAAACATGTTTTCAAAATAAAAATAATTAAATGTCAATGTTTTAGAAATTGAAGAAATTGGAAATGGTCAACACAATACAACTAGCACAACCACATAATTGTGGCTGATCAACGCTGAAAGGTTGATAAGATTAAAAGAATATATTAAAGTGTGGTAAATTTCTAGGATGCTACAGTGGTATAGTTGCATGTTTTTCAAGGGATTGCCATCAATGCCAAAGGGGGAGGTTATTGGCATGTTTTTAGATAGATATGGCACATGTTTTTCATTGATGGAAAAGATCAACATGATCAGTAGCATAGCGATAATGGCAAGATCAACAGTGTAAGCTCAGAAGGAAGAAAACAGTCAAAGCATGACAAAGGTTTCGTTTCGGAGTTTGGCAGATCGGGAAATCCAAAGGAAAGAGGTTCAAACTCACGATATGCGACATCACGATAAGATCTTGACCGTTGATTCAAGAAGGACATGTGGTGAAATTGCGATATTACCTAGACCGTGGACAGATGGCGAAAGATCATCATTTCACTGACTGGAATGTCAAAGGAGTGAAGTGCTCATTTGATTGGTGAGTGGTCATATTTAAAGGTCACATCATCGAAGGCTTAAGGGAAGGAGCTAATTTCTAAGTTCCATCTCGGCGTTCGCAACTTGGAGTATCGAGACTCTTCATCACAGGAATCGCGATATGCGAGATCACGAAAAGATCTGGACTGTCAGATCACCAAGGATTTTGGACCATTGATAAGGTATGAAGAAGGCTCATGAAGTGGAAAAATCACGATAAGATCTAGATCGTTGATCCAAGAGGGGAACTCGGGGATATATCAAAGCACGACAGAATACTCAAGATGCGAAAGTGTGAAATGCATTTTCGAATAAGGCTATGGTCACAACCAGTGGTTACATCTGCGTGAGATGGAGGAAGATGTTAGCAGTGTTAAGCCCCATCTCGGAGTATGGATGATCGCGACTTGGAGGATCAATACCTTTCATCATAGGAATCACAATATGCAAGATAGCGATGAGATCTGGACAGTCAGATCATTGGATATCTCAACTGTTGATCAGGCTCGATGAATTTTAGAAGTTCGCGAAATATGAAGTGCCTTTTGGCGCAGCCTGTGGTCACCACTAGTGATCACGTGAGGGGAAGAAGCTAGCGGTGCTAAGATCCATCTCGGAGTCTTGGAGATCGCGACTTGGAGTGTCAAGATCCTTTATCATAGGAATGTCTAGATGTGAGATCACGAAATTCAAATTCTGTTTAGCGCTCGGTCACAGATAGTGGGCATATGAGATAACTGCAAAACCCTGCCGATTTAATCCAACGGTGAAGGTGAATTTGAGTATGATCGGAGGGATACTATTGCACTTCACAGTTAATTAATCAGTTATGATTAATTTAGAAAAACGAATTCATGATTCTTGATCAGTTGGCGATTCAATTGTTGAGGCGTTTTTGCCCAAGAAGATTCGAGGTGTCACTGATGAGGCATGTGTGAATAAAAGGAGACATGAAGTGACTGTGTAAGGTTGGTTGTTCTAACCGGAAAAATGTGATGAACTGTAAGAAGAGTAAAATTAAAGGTTGCAGAGCTTGAGATAAAACTCAGATATGAGTAACAGTTGTTGAGCAGATAGAAGCAAGAGCAGAATAGTAGAATAGCATGAAGCAGAGCATAATTGCAGAATAGTTTTTGAAGCAGAGAAGAATTGCAGAAGAGAAAAGAAGGGGTAAGAATTGAGACACTTGTATTGTTTGTTTTTCAATCACTTATCCATAACCAAGGAGGTAGGGTGGTGCTAGGGAGGACTTTGGTCCTCTGATATTGGAGTTGGTGCTTGAATATTGGGAGTTGTAGCTTCCATCTAGTTGTGGCTAGAAAAGCAGGGTGGCAGGGTGGTGCTTGGGAAAACAAAGAGTTTTCTATATGCAAGTTGGTGCTTGTATAAGTGGAAGTAGGTGCTTCCATCCAGTCGGTGCTGGAACACTCAGGGAATTGGTGCTTCCTTCTAGTGGGTGCTAGTGAAACTAGAGAGTTGGTGCTCTCAAACAAGTTGGAGCTTGTAAAATAGAGGTAGTAGCCTCAGTTTGAGTTGGTGCTCAATCATAGATGATGTACAAAACTTAAAAGACTGCTTATCATTTTGAAGAAGAAGAGGTTTTCTCCGTTTATGGGTTTCCTCATGAAAATCTGTCTCTGTATATCTTATGTGTGATTGATGCTCATTATTTATGGTGTTCATATGATGTATAATATTGATAGTCACTTGATGAAAGATTAAAAATGATTTAAAATACTTAATATTGTTTAAGAATAGTAACAACTGATTCACGCCCCCCCCCTCAGTTGTCTTAGTAATTTCAACAAACAATGTGCTGCTTCCTTACAAGAACCAGAAAAAAAATGTTTATAGAAGTGCATGCTCGCTCTTTATTTTCTCCAAAGAAATCCACATAAATTCTTGTTGCTACACAAAGTGTTTGGAGATAGCCATATCATCAAACTAATCCAGGTTCGTTTTATTGCTAAATAATGCAACTTATCAACACAATAAGAAAATGTAAAATTTTTGGTTTTATAAACAACACATTACAAAATTAGTTTGATATATAATTTGAGGATAACAACAAACCCTGAAATATACACTATGTTTTAGTTTTCATAGATTTTAGATTACTAAAAAATATATGTGATTGGATCATGTTCTGATAATACTTATGGTGTTATAAGATCTTTTGGCTGAGCATAGAGGTCTAGAGGTGATGTAGTAAGCAATATGTTGTATGATGCAGAGTTGCGAATTTCTTAAACACATTAATACAACCTAAGTGAGTTTAATGGTTAAGACCATGTTTTTCCTCCTAAGAGGTCACACGTTCAAATCCAGAAGGGGGTAGGGTATTATTATGATGCGGCATTTAAATGTGCAACCGAAGCAAGCATAAACCATAACCCACTTGCCTATGAAATAAAAAAGGTCTCCAATGTCCTGAATGTGTGATAGTTAAGGGGAATAAATTACATAACTAAAGAAAAACATGTGAAGGGTTTATGTGTCAATTGCTATTAAATTTGTCAAAACTTTGGATAAACTATGACAAAAACAATATCACATTAACATTAATGTGAGGGAAGTAATGCTACAATTACTTCTAGCCTTACTTGTCTTCATGCAAATTACCCATCAAATCTATGATTGAAGGGGTTTTTAAGCTAAGATATTATTAGTGCCTCAGGAAAAGTCCAATTAAAACCCTCAAACTCAAAGAAAAGTTAATTGGGTTTTGTGCCAAACTAATGAAAAAAACAGAATCTATTATTATTGTTCCAAAGGCCATGACTAACAAGAACCTATATTAGAAGTTGAATAAATAAAATATACAATCATTTTTATAATGGTGGAATGATTATTTTCTTTTTTGGGCGGGGACTAAGGCCGAGACTAACAGAATGTATTACTATTGTTCCAAAGGCCATGACTAACAAGAACCTATATTAAAAGTTGATTAAATAAAATATACAATCATTTTTATAATGGTGGAATGATTATTTTCTTTTTAGGTTGGGGACTAACAAGAACCTATATTAGAAGTTGATTAAATAAAATATATACTCATTTTTATAATGGTGAAATGATTATTTTATTTTTATATGATATGTTAATATTACTATAAATATGTATTGAGATCTTTACTAATTCCAAGTTATTAGTTGTGGGGATGTCTTTTTTTGTTGAGTTACATTTTCAAATGTACATTTTCTAATTTATTTTTATTTATAATGAATATCTTATGATTCACATTTGAGTATTAATCGATATTCTTTTTGTTGAGTTATATGAGTTATATTTTCAAATGTACATTTTATAATTTATTTTTATTTATAATTAATATTTTATGATTCACATTTGAGTATTAATCATTGTTTTAGTTTTGTGTTTGAATTTATCTTTGCATTTGACATCATATATCATGATATTGATAGATTTTATTTTATGGAGTTTTGATTGTGTATTTTTGACAACCCTTCCAATTTAATTGATTAACACATGCTTTGGTTTAATTTTATTTTTCTTTATGTAACATCTTCACTGTAATCTTGAGTTTACTTAATTCATAATGTAGATATAGATGTGGCTATAGACAAACAATGTAAATGCGAAATATATTTTCTGAATTGTAAATAAATATAATGCAATACCAGTTGTTGAGACATGGGCAAAGAAACCCATATTTATGAATTTCATGGTATTAATCCAAACCCATATTTATGAATTTTATTATCATTGGGGAAAACTTCTATTTTTTAATTTGAGTGTGTGAGAGACCAGTCATTAAACTCGTGTAAGAGGGTGGGTGTGAGATTCACATCCCATAGTTATTGGAAAGCATGGGGAAGAAGCAATCAACCTTGGGCAGAGTGAGATGTCAATGGCCTTGAGAAGGTAGAGGAACTTCGTATGGGTAGTAACATGCAGTTTTACAAAGGGAGTTTTGACATGAACATCAAGAGAAAACAAAAAATAGGAGCTTCGGAGCTGAAACAACAAGGCTAGGTTAATTCTGGAGCATGTTGAAGCGTTTTGGGGCATATTTGGAGCTGGAAATTGAAGAGACAAGTTGTCAGGATTGAAGAGTGAACTTATGGGTTATTTGCACTATGTCAACAAGTGTTTTTTGTTGTTTTCATTGGTAGTGTTTCCTAGCAGTGAGCTCCTTTGGGTTCCCAACCGAGAGATTCCCCATTGCCTGTGCCAGAGAGACCTTGATAAATGAATGGGATTCCCTATGGATTGAGAGAAGTGATGAGGTACATTCATTGGGTTAGGAAATTCAAGAGGAAGAGAGCTGGAGGAAATTTAGGATAGTTTTAGGAGAAATCCAATGGGTTGTGCAATATTCAGTTGTGAGGGGATTGAGAGAGAATCCTTATTTTGTGGATTCCTAGCTCCAAATCAGGGGTGACTTGCTGTCAAGACCTGGAACAACAAGTCTATGGTTGGGTGGAACGTTCTTCCTAGGCATATGGTTGCACAAACATTTTATAAAATATAAGTGCTTAATTATTTTGTTGAATTGTTTATGAGTTCATTGTTGTGCATTTACTCTGTGAATGAGAATCGTTTTCAAAAGATGTTATAGATGTTTTATCAGTTGCATAGATGTTTTTTTAGAATGATGTAGTTGCATATAACTATGAATATCACAAATTAGTTAAAAAAAATGTGTTTAAACGTAGATGGTAAGCTATAGTATTTTATTAGCAAAAAAAACTTTGTTTTTATGTGTTTTTCTGCAAGTAATGTACCCTAGTTAAGATGATGATTGTTACAAAATGGTATAAAACCTCAAGGTTCAACACTGAGTTGGTATGGTTTTGGAGACAACATGAATTGAGTAGGTTCATGGTTGCAGATTTTGTTCTATGATGGTTTTGGGGAAAATGGTAGACATAAGTGAAATTCCCAAATTTACGAGCAAGTTAAGTAATCCATAGTAGAAAAGAAGGTAATTCATGGCGTCGATCTCAAAGTTGCATAGTCAAATTTGGCCATGGAAATCGAATTCCTATGTACTCATGGAAACCATGAAGTTTTGTGATCAACAACCTAGATTTTTTCGATCGTGAAGATCCACGGTTGAGCCTCAATCACAACATAATCCACAGGAGAGATATGCATTGTTGGTCACGGTGAGTATCATCAGAATTTGATGGTCAGAGTATCCTCAAATGCCTGAAGTAGAGGCACTACGATGGGGAAGGATTTGGGATACAACCTGGACCGTATATCAACAATAGATGGGAAGTAATCTTAGTCGTAGATCGAGGTGGGGTCCTACTTAAGAAATGTAAAAAGGGTGAGTAATGTCACGGTGATGTCATGTTGATGAGGAATGCCAATGTGATAGATAACGTGTCCCATGGGATGATGCATGTTGACAGTTGTTTTGTTGATGGGGTGAGAGTGGGCCTAGTTGGGGGAATTATCCCTTAGGTTTTCTCCTTAAATTATAGTCGTTGAATTTGGTGCAATGCATAGATATGATTTGTTCATCAGGGGGGGTGTTGATCGGAGTAAGTTGTGACCCCTAAGGAGACATACTCGGATGGGAAGAACTCCAAGAGAGAACAAGATTCATTGATCATTTGGAGAGTAACCTCGATTGATGATATTCATTTGATCTAAAGTGGATAGAATCTAACGGGAGGAACTCCAAGGAATAATTTGGACCGTTGATCGGAGGGTGGTCGTGATGAAACGACATTCGTTGATATGGCATGGGCTCCACATGGTCGAGTAAGAAGGGGTTCAAGAGTATGGATGTTAATTTTCAATTGAGTCAATGACACCAACACTATTAGAGCCATTATCTACTTGACTCCGAGGACTGTTAGATTCGACGAAAGGATTTCCAATGGAGTGGGCATGTCAGATTGGTCCAAGCCACTGGAACGGGTAAATTCCGATGGGAGGGACTCTGAGAAATGAATGGGGTTTTTCAATTAGGAAAGTGATGAGATTTAATATCACCCATAGATCTATGTGAGTGCCACATAATTTCTTAGTGTAAGACAAAAAAGGTAGGAATTATCTGTCGCACAAGTGAAGGCTTCGAAGTAATCAGAGTTTTTTATTGACTGACTTCGATTGTTTTGGTTAAGTTATATATTAAAAGTGGAAAGAAATGGAATATTTACAACCTAAATAATGATGTTGAAACAATTCCTCCAAGAGCTCCTTTCCAACCCTCTAAATAACGATTCACATCCCTTTTCACCTTGGAATGCACTCATTATATAGGAGTTGGAGGCTTAACCACTATGAATTATTTTGGGAAATGGTTGAGGATTTTGCTCCATAAGATGATATTAAGTCTACTTAAGATGGAGCCATAAGATATGACTCAAACCTTTGGCCTCATCCTCTCAGAACGAACCCTTAGAATAAGGTGGATTAGTTGCAACCTCCTTTAACAACTTTAACACTCCCTCAACACTGACCACAAGGCCTTGACAATTCTCCTTATAGATGGTCAGGGGAGCATTGAAAAAAGTTCACCGCTCCCTATACTTGGGCATGGGAGTGTTGACCTTAAAAAAATTTCAAAATCTCAAGGTAAAAGACATTGTTTTGACCTTCTTATGATGGGTTTTATCCTCCACAAAGACTAGGGATTATGAAAAATGTTCTTCCATGGTGTCAAAGTTTGTGACACTTAATAAAGTGAATGTGACACTTATTAAGGTGAATATGACACTTGATAAAGTGAATGTGACACTTGGCAAGATGCATATGAAACTTAAGTGCGACATTTAGGTGTGTAACAGATGTCCCCTGAAGTGTGAGGTCAAAGGAGAAATTGATGGCCAAAACACTTTAAAAAAATATTAATGAAAGGGCACTGGAGTAGGAGAACATCGTAGAAGCTGTAAAAAAACATCAAACAATATATATGTATCATCCTCGAGGAAGGAATACCTTAAGGAATCAAATGACTCAAAGCATGGTTGTCGACCAATACATTGTGTATTCATGAAAATAATAACTAAGGGTATGGCCATCAAACTTACAATGTCGATACATACCTCCATGACATGATCTGATTGTATCCATGAAATAATACAGAGTGAAGTTACGATATGAAAAAAACATATCCATGAACCAATAAAAAGTAGATCTATGTGACAATATATGCATCAGTGAGATTTCCAAGTGGAATCTATTGCATACTCAAATGATCTCAACGCAACTTGGGAAAAGCATATAGAAAAGTGACCTCCCAACCTAGGGTCTTCATCATGATCCTGAAATAGTACGATTCTAGCCGTGTGAATAGATGTCTTGATGTTGAACATGGTAGAAACCACTTGATTACCGATCATTTAATGTATATTGTTAGCAAGTGTAAGGGAAATCACCAATGATGACCATGACACCCAAGGTACCCTAGTACATTCTAGCGAATGTGAATAAATGAAATGAAGTCGAACATTCATGGAATCATTCGATCATAAGTGAATGGTGTAAACCTATTGTCGAAGGCAAGGAAATCTTACATTGAGGCATTCAGGTCCCAAGGTACTAACTAGTTTCTAAATCTAATTCTCGGATAATGTGTTGAAGTCGATAGCAACAAACTCATCAAAGGAGGGCCATGATGTTTCCCCCATCATCGACACCAAATTGACATGATAAAGTGATGTAAGATGATAGATCAAAGGAGTATGAATTGACACGAGGATGAAAGTTGGTAATACTGCAGAATGCCTTTGATATTTATTTTTGTTTCTAATCCTATGATTACCCTCTCTCCCTTCATATGAATAATATATCCCTCTTTGACAAAGGGTATCACTCTGATGCAACACTGAAGTCATATCCCAGAGTAAATAAGTGCCCCATTTTTAAAAACAGGTACAATGAGGATTTGTGTCTAGGGTTTAGGGAAGCCTTGCTTGAGTAGTAAATTGAAGAGCTTGTGTATGTGAGGGATGAGGATAGGCCTTCCTATTTTAAAAATTTCAACTTGGTATCCTTCAATGTCCTTATCTTTCCCATTTGAAAGCTGCTTAACCTCGAACTCTATTGGATCCAAAGAAAAAAATTCATCCTTTGTAGGAATAATAGGAATGGTGTCCATGGAATTAGCGAACTCATAAATACTTTTAAGGTAGGAATTCCAGTTTCTTAACAGAATCATATTATTTTCTTTAGTATTTCGAATTAGAATTTTCCTCCAAAACTTCTTAGGATGAAGCTTAGATAGGTGTAAAATCCACTCTTGCCTTTTATTTATATAGTGCAACATTTTTCCTTTTAATTAATGATTTGTACGTATTGATCTTATAAGGTTTTAAGGACTCATTAGTAGCATCCCTGTAACAACCTAAAAGTTCTAATCAACATATTTAAACATAAGCAAATCAATTCCTAACTGAGACAATAACATCAACCATCGTCGGGCTTCGGAACTTCTTCCGTCGGGATTTCGCTACTCGCGATTTCAACGGATATGAGACTCATGCCTCTACAAACGTCGAAGTCTGAATTCCCGATGGTGCCTGGGCTTGCTGGTGTCGAAGGGTTAAATCCCTTGCACCTTACCTGAGATCTAACGGCTGTCGGGTATCCGCCTGGGATCTAACGGCTCAGATCC
>SNQJ01S0207931.1:1802-15371 GCA_010110895.2 Picea sitchensis
GGTATTGGT
Organism: Picea sitchensis; assembly: GCA_010110895.2. Classification (NCBI taxonomy): domain Eukaryota; kingdom Viridiplantae; phylum Streptophyta; class Pinopsida; order Pinales; family Pinaceae; genus Picea; species Picea sitchensis. Next base: position 1,812 of record SNQJ01S0207931.1, read on the forward strand.
GAACTCCGAAACTGCTTGGCCCCTCTCTTGCTGCAGTGTGGTCCATCTCATGTATTGGTCCTCATAGTTGCCAACAGGGTAAGACTGTTCCTTTACTGCATCCACAAAAAAATCCCAAGTGGGATAGACCCCGTATATCCCAGACTCATCTGTGGAACTTTTCTCCCAGTAAGTTTCCCACCAATTTTTGACATGAGGGAGATCTTTAAGGAGTGCGAAGGTGATCTTTTCTTTTTCGGAAAAATTGTGAACATAGAAATAACCTTCTAGCAGAGTTAACCATTTTTCTAGGGCTATTGCATCTATCTGTCCTTCAAATACAGGAATATCAAAATTAAATTGTACCTTGAAAGGAGAGGTTCCTCCAAAGTGGTTGCTTGATGAAGATGCGCCTACTGTTATTTACAGGCATTGAAGGATGTGGGAAAAATTCATTGATGGCAAGAATAACAGTGACGATGGCATGTTTACAGGCAAGAACAACAACAACGATAGCATGATTACAGGCAGAGTGTGCAATGACGAAAAACATGAAAACAACAATGATATCATCGGGAATCATGAGACCATGATAAATTTTTGTCTACAAGTTCAGGAGGACGAGCACAGGGAACAAAGTTGGAGTATCCATGAGTTTGCATAAAGAATCAAAGATCATGAGGAATAGTGCAGAGTTACACATAGAGCGCAAGTGTGCGTCAGGCCCAAGGTTAACTTCATTGCCAAATCCTAGGAGACATAGCGTTCTCAGAAATTCATACGAGACCCAAACTCATCAGGACTCGCAGAAGGATCCAAGGTTGAGGCCTTTGACACTTAGAAATTCTTCCAAGTTGGGAGGAAGTGTCATCTCAGAAGGAGGAGCGACAGTAGTCATTGGATCAAACACTATGAAGAATCTAGACTGTTAGATCAGAGTTCAGACAGGAGGAACAAGTGCGCAAGAGAGGAAAGGATAAACAACCATTAGATATGGATGCGAGGACCAACAACCGTTGGATCCAAAAACTGGGAAATCGACAATCGGGAGTCTGGAGCATGGAGGAAGTTGTTTTCCAAAGTCGCGAAATGCAAAATTCTGATTCGTGAGAGAAGATATAGACCGTTAGATTGTGGGGATTTTTGAGTTGTTTATTTGACACTCGCAAATATCGGGAAGGCAGGAGGCAAATAACTTAGGAGCTGGGAGCCACAACAATCATGTCCGTTCATTGAGGCAGGACATGTGGCGATAGATAAGCAGATTTGCAGAATCGTGAATCGAAAGAACTACGTTGAGAAGTCTATAGACATCGCGAAACACGAAGTCATGATGCGATCTAGACCATTGGATCAGGAAAGATTGAACCGTTGATTCCTTTCATGAGAAGGATATTTCACAAAATCAGGAAATCAGGAATCGAAAGAAGGGAGGAGAGACATCCTTCAAAGTCGCAAAATGCGAACTCGCGAGTTGATATTAGTTGTTAGATCATGGGGAGTCTCGGACCATCGATCAGACAAGAGAGAAGAATCAGGAATCAGGAGCTCAAAAGTTGGGAGAGCTAGTGTTGTCTCACATCCAAATGCCCGACATGTGAATTCACGATTTGATCATAGCCGTCGATCAAAGGGAGAGTCTGGACCATTGATCTGGCAAGTGTAGAGTTAGAGTTCGGATTTCGAAAGAATGGAGGAGATCTAATTCACGATCTCACGAAATAAAAATCCCGACACACTCAGAATATTGGCCCAAGTCACAACTAGAGGTCACATCAACGAAGTTTAAGGGAGGAGCTATCACATCGCTAGGATCCACTTTTGATTTTATGAGTTTGGAGAATCGAGGCAACTCACAGCTGAATATCTGATGTGTGAAGACACAAATCGCTCATAAGTTAGGCATACAGTCACGACCATGGACACATCAGTGAAGATGAAGGGAGGAGTTAGCACATCACTAGGCTCCACTTTGGATATCGCGAGTTGGGAGATTCGAGGAAAATCACAATAGATTACCTGATACACAAAATCACGAAGCACCCAGGAGATTAAACCCCAGGTCAAAGTCAGAGGTCACATCGTCAAAGGATAAAGGGAACAGAGCTAACAATGTTAGGCTCTTCTTTGTAAATCAAGAGTTGTGAGAGTTGGGGTGACTCGCAGCAGAAAATTGAAAATGCAAAGTTGCGAAGAGTCATCTTGGTTGATGAATGGTTACCGTCGGTGGTCATGTGAAAGGAATGGGCTTAGCAAGAAAAGCTAGCTCCCACTGTGAATTTTTCTCAGGAAGGGAAAAGGTGCCAAAGGGATGAGCATACTAAGGTTATCTCTGTAACTGTAGGAACAGACTGATTGTAGCTGCTAGAAATAGAGTGATTGTATCTGCTAGAGAATTCGAGGAGTTGCAAGGTGATCACCAGAGGAGCTGAAGAGTCTCGAGGTAACTGCCAGTGGAATGAAGCTTCATCATAGAGACAATTGATAGATTGGAAAGTGTCGAAGACTGTAACTGCCAAAGAAGCCAAAGAATCTATATTTAACGACCACTGATGACGAACAGTCTCAATATAACGACAACTGATGAAAAAAAAACTCAGTATAATCGCTAGATGTGAGGAAGAGTGGAGTGAAGAATCTAGCAAAGGACTTGGCATGATAAATATAAACATAATAGAGAAGATATGGTTTCTTCTTTTTATACTTATTCATGCAGGTAGAAGCATGTTGTGCGCAGTAGCTTAAGCGCATAGAGGAGGCGTAGCGCATAGAATGGCGATGATGCACAGAGCATAAATCGCAGAAGAAAGACATAGAATAGAGATCCATATATAGGATAGGAAGAGAATGTTGAGGTGTGCATGCAGAGATAGAGAAGAAGAACATAAATCTCAAGAAGACGCGAGCAGGAAAGCACTGATGAAGGCAGAGCAGAGCAATGTAGCAGAACAATGATGAGACTGGTAAGCCATTGATAAATACTGTATCACTGTATTAAATTATTCAAGAAAAGATTTATAATCAGGGAGGTGAAGAGGTTCTAGGGAGGAATTTTGTCCTCGGAGTTTCAATTGGGTGATCGAACACAGGGAGTTGTAACTTCCATCTGGTTGTAGCCAGGAAAACCAGGGTGGTAGGGTGGTGCAAGGGAGAACCATTGTTCTCTGTTATATAGGTTGGTGCCTGTGTGTCTGGAAGTTGGTGCTTCCATCCAGTTGGCACTGAAACACTCAAGGATTTGGTGCTTCCTTCTTGTGGGTGCTAGAGAAACCAGAGAGTTGGTGCTCTCAACAAATTGCTTCTTGTAAAATAGAGGCGGTAGCCTCAAAAGGAGTTGGTTCTCATAAGAATGATAATGTACAGAAAATAAAGAATACTTATCATATCAAGAAGAAAAGGTTTTATCCCTTTATGGGTTTCCTCAAGAATATCTGTCTCTATATATTTCATGTGTGTGATTGATGTTGAATATTATATTTCTTACTTCCCCGCATTATTGTGATAATAATTGAGTGTTTTGTAATGAGTTTTAAATGGGCATAATGACGCGTGTGCGAACCCTGTAATCAGAGACAGAAGCCAGTGGGACGAATATCATATTCAAGATGGGTTGTTGTTCAAAGGATTTCAGTTGTGCATACCAAGATGATCAATGAGGGAGAACTTACTGAAGGAAAGGCATAATGGAGGTCTAGCTGGAAACTTCAACCATGAAAAAACATTTTCCCAATTAGCGAGTTCATATTATTGGACAGGTATGAGAGCAAAGGTGGATAAATTTGTGAAAAAATGCAAGGTTTGCCAGTATGCCAAGGGAAGGATGCATAACACTGGGTTGTATCAACCATTTCCTATTCTAGAGAGGCCTTGGGATGAAATAAGCATGGATTTTGTGTTGGGATTGCCAAGAACACTGAGAGGAAGTTATTCCATATTTGTGGTGGTTGATAGGTTTTTGAGGATGGAAGACTTCATTCCATGCTAGAAGACCAATGATCCAACACATGTTGCAAATTTATTTTTCACAGAGTTCGTGAGACTCCATGGATTTCCCAGGAGCATAGTTTCAGACAGGGATACCAAATTTGTTGGTCATTTATGGAGGACATTGTGGAAAAAATTGGGGACAGAGCTATCTTTTAGTTATGCATATCATCCACAGAAAACTGGATAGACCAAGGTGGTGAATAGAATCCTAGGATATGTTTTGACAAGTTTGGTCACTGAACACCATAGTTAGTGGGATTAGATTCTAGCACAAGTCGAGTTTGCATACTAGGACTCAGTGAACAAAAGCGCTGGGAAGATTCCATTTCAAATCATTTATGGGATGAATCTGAGAGGAGTTTCGGAATTGAGATATCTAAAGCAGAGCAAATTCAAGAGCACAATAGAAAAATATTTTTCTTCCAAAATGTAGGAACTTCACAATCATATCAAGGAGAAATTGAAGAAAAGCAGCAGTGAATACAAGCGCAAAGTTGATCAACACAAGAGAAAGTTTGAATTTGGAGTTGAATATCAAGTTCTAGAACATATGAGGAAATAAATATTCCCAAGAGGGACATACAATAAACTCAAGTTGAAAAAGATAGGGCCATGTAAAATATTGAGGAGGTTTGGCAAGAATGCTTATGAGTTAGAGTTACCAGAAGATGTGGGTATATCACCCATAATCAACATTGTAGACCTATATCCTTACAAATAAGATGGAATCAAAGGATATGAATATCAAGAGAGGATCTAGTGGGAGAAATAGATGCCTATAGAAGATAAGTTGCAGATGGAAAAGATCATAGATCAAAGGGTTGGTAAGAAGACCAGAAGGAAGACATATTTTGAATACTTGGTGAAATGGAAAGGACGACCAATAGAAGATGCCAGTTGGGTCAGTAAAGTAGAGATCCAGAAGCATGGAATATCAGTGTAGGATCTCATGGATAGGATTCCATGAATTTTTCAACCAAGGGAGTATGATGCAGGAGCATCGCCAATAAAGCACAAGTGTTAAAGATAGTTGGGTGCTCTAGCGCATATTTTGAGACATTTTGAAATTCAAAGAATCAATGTATTGATGTCATATATGACAAAACTTTTAAGTTTAGACATCTTTAAATTTTTAGAGATCGAGCCATCATGTAATATTGATGGGGAATGTATCTGTTTTATGAATCGGATCGCAATACAGATTTGGATCTTGTGCTCTCTTCTGTCTGACAAAATATTTATTGTAATAGGTATTAAGTAGTTGATATCATTCAATATCGATTAGATAGCGTAGAAGTAGTTGGAGGGAATGCTCGCAGAGCACCTCTTTGTATAAAAATCCTTGTATTATTTCCCAGTAGGGGTTGTTTTCAATTATTGTTGATGATGATCGTTGTTGCTACGGATAGAGGAGAACTGACGAGTAATTGAATTTGCCTTGTATAGGTTAAGGAATGGTGAAGAAAAATGTATGTATGTATACAAGTTACAGTTGAATGAATATAACAGAGATATATTGTCCCAAATGTGTGTTGGCTATATGTCTATCTGAATGAATGGTAGATTTTCAATTATTCTTTTTCATTTTCTCTGTTATTTATGTTCTTGAATCCATGATCGCATTTACTTTGTTGAATGTATGATTCATTGTGAGGAGTAGATAAGGTTCAATTGTTTCTCTTTGTTGAGTGAATGCAAGGTGTGCATAGTGTCCACAAGGAGTGTGAAAGAGTCTAGTGTGAATCGAAAGGTCAGAAGAGAAAGTGGAACCTCACATCTGCAAGGAGTAAATTGACGACTGCAAGGAGTACATGACTGAGTTTTTAGACTTGAAAGCTCAGGAGGGATAGCGTGATTTCAGCCACAAGAGACAAAAAATGGTTGTAGGACAATAATAAGAGGTGCGAAGTCACCCACCTAAAGAAGTTAAGTTGTGGATGAAATTATATTGCAAGGCGTGTGCAGACTAGGAATTCGACTAAGTGTCGGAGAGATTGTTCAAAGAAATTCAAGGAAGTTAAGCTCAGGAGGAAGAGTGGAAGAAATTATTCAAAGGAAATAAGTTCCTAAAGTTCTCACCTGAGACAGTGGACAAGATTTGTTCTAGAGGGAGACGAGTGATTCTAGACCGTTAGATCTTGTCAGTTTAGGAGGAGGTTAGCCGAGGAGTGCTTCGATACTTCAGAGTTGACTAGTTCGGAACTTGACGGAAGGAGGATTGTGAAGTTCGAAGTCGCAATTCAATCTCAACTATTGGTCGTAGGGGAGTACATGGCGACGGGATCGAAACTTTGGAGGTTGCGGAAAAAATTCTTAGAGTTTCGTGAAGTCATGAAACCTGAACCCTTGAGGAGAAAACAAATATGAGGAGACACGTGGCGGGAGTTCAGAATATAGGAGGAGAGTGTTTCGGGAGAAGTTAAAGGAAGGATTTAGGAAATCCCCAAAGTACAAGCCACAAAGGGATAGACCCATGGTCATAGCCATGGTCACTTGCGGAGGAGACCTGTGTGTGTATGGGTAGAGTTATTTCAGGTGCCCGTGGGAACCCAAGGATTTGCTCCAACTCAATTTTTTCAAAAGATCCAAGACCGAGAGGTCGCGTAGCCCTTTGGAGGGAAGGGGATTTGCACCAACATGGGAGCATATTCGACCACATGATGAAGTAAAGAGTCATAAAATCGCACCAAGGTTGAACAACAAGTCATCATGTCTATATTCGATGTCAACATCCCAAGACTTAAGGCACATGTGGAGGCTCCAACGATATAAATAAGGTTTATTAAATTTTTTGTTGGAAATTTGAAAAAAAAAACATTGAAAAACTAAAGTGGAAGCTTACCTTGCTCATCATTCTGGTAGAGAAACACATATTCCTCTGTGCTAATTCTATTAATGAATATTTATTAACACGAGAACATTACATCGATAGTCATGTACAAGAAATACACAAGACCCCATTATCTCAAGTAGTCCAAGAAACTAAACCTTTTGTAACTAAATATTGTTTTACGACATATAAATATGACGAGAACCAAATGAAAGGGACTTTTACTTGTTTTTCGTTATGTCAAACTTCTTTGTAAAAATTTAATGAGGAGAAGCTATTTTGACCAAAATTTTGAGGAGAAAGAATTTGATTCTAATGCAACAAGTGTGTGTAATTTCTTCTATTTAATTTCTAAGCATTAAAGTTATAATAAGAATATTTTAGGGTAAATTATTCTCACGTATAAAAAATACATTTTTTTTAATAAAAATGTTTCTTTATAATGTAGGATTATTATCATGTATAAAGAATACATTGTGGTGAACCAAGTTGGTTCACTAGGTAAATACCCAATGTAGGTAAGACAATAGGTTATAATCTATAAAGGATAATATATTAAATAATGTATATGAATATGAGATGATGAGATACAATACGAATGCGGGTCTTATATACCCACGTAAGGGTATCCTTCCATGAAGAGACATGACCTTTCATTGGGAAGGTGTCTCTTCATTAATTATTCATTAACTATTATAATGTATTTATATTTATTATTATATATTATGTTCATAACATTGCCTTCCCCTTAAAAATGATTTGTCCTCAAAGCATACTTATGGAAGACTTATCTCTTGCTCTGGCTTGTAATATCGTCTCCCCATTCTTTATTCCTGAATTAATCATCATTGAGGGATTGAAACGATAGGATATTCTAAGCGCTACATAGAACCATCGAATTGTAAGGGAGTCTGCCCACCTTAAATCTATCTTCTTCACAATGGAGATTTTATGGGGCTCTTGTAAACAATTTGATGTATTTTGACTCCCCTGGTAACTTCTACCTTGCGCATCATTTGTAATGGTGGTAATAATTTTTGACATATTTTTCATTTGTTTCTGAGGATACATTGATTGGTTGAAGTGTCGATTTTTGTGATTAGGATGCCTATAAGGCATCCTTGCAACTTGATCTTTACTTCGTGTACTTGTAGCTTCTTCTTGATTAACACCTAGAATTGAGTCTTCTTCATAGCCTTGGCTTGTTTCTACTTCGACATGTGAAGACCTCTTTAAATCAAATAAATCCTTTTGAGTCATAAGGTTGACTGGGTCTATATTAATTGCTTTATCCACCATTGGGTTTTTTCCATTTGAAGAAATTTGTAGTTCCATAGGTTCAGTCATTGTCTCTTTATTTACCAATGATTCCTTATTGATAAGTTGTTCTAATGTTTCCTCTACCGCCTTCTTATCACTCTTTATCTTCTTAATATAGGTGAGTAAACTTTGATTATGGATTTTTAAGCAATAATTCTCTTCATCTTTCTTTGATAATTTCTTAATAAGATTTTGATTAGCTTGTTCTAACTTCTGATTTTGATCTTTTAGGCGAGAGCTTTCTTGATTTTGTTCTAGTAAGGTCTTGTCATATTTTTTTCTCTCGTCTTTAATTTGTGCATGCAACTCCTCATTACATTTTGCTTGGAAAGAATACAATTTAGTCTTAAGTTTCTCCATGACAACTTCATTTTGTAAATTTCTATTGGTCTCTTTATAATATGCTAGTTCGTCTTCCAATTTCTTGTACTCATTTTGATATTCTGTTAGAATAAATGGTTTTCGACAATTTGTGCATTTAAAATTTTGATTTCTAAAGGATTCCTGAAAACTAAACACCATTGCACAAAATGGACATTTTGCCAAAAATGTAGGATTATTTATAGTTGTCATAGTTCACTTATTACTTCTTCGAAAGTAAGTAAATGCGAAGATCCTCAAATTAAATTTAATAATAACTCTTTATACTTTATCACTTTCCCTTTTAATATTCTTAAAATCATTTTCTATATACTTTCTTTTTCCACTTATAAATACTTCACCAATTAAAAATTTTAAATATCTTAGGAGACTTAAAATACTCATGTTTATATTCTTGACTATTTGTTAGTGGTGGCTAGGACTCAACAAACGTGACCCTAAGTTTTGTGAAATACTTCTTTGGAGGAAAATACACACACATGTATATTATATATGGTATGTAATACCATGGGCCAATAGTTTACCAAAACCATGGGATGATAAATCTCCAAAGGTGAAATAAAATATTCACTTTTCCTCTTCTTTAAAGATTTTTCTTTTAAATTACTTTTTCTCACTTTTTAAATGAAAATTAACTTAACTAATGCCAAATCTAAAATATTTGTTTCAAACTTCTTGGTGTGCACGCATACTTCTTCACGTGCCCCTTAAGAAAAACCTTTTCTTTTGTTTTGTTTTTCTCCTCTTTTTTTTCTAATTTCTTCTAACTTTTGAAGCCGAAATAATATTTCATAGCCTGGTAATATTTTATTATTATTATTGTATTTGCATTGGCATATTTTTATTTTTAATGTTTCGATTATTCTAATGTGCAGCAGAATAATTCCTNTTTTTTTTCTAATTTCTTCTAACTTTTGAAGCCGAAATAATATTTCATAGCCTGGTAATATTTTATTATTATTATTGTATTTGCATTGGCATATTTTTATTTTTAATGTTTCGATTATTCTAATGTGCAGCAGAATAATTCCTTCCTTCACGTAAACTTGTGTGATGAATGGCCAAGGGCCACTTGTGGTCAGTATGACCTGAAGATCAGAGAAACTCTAAATATTTTTCAATGTGGCTAGAAGCCTATATGGCCAATGGCCAGGATCAATATGAAGCTCTGATACCACTGTGGTGAACCAAGCCAGTTCACCAAGTAAATACCCAATGTAGGTAAGACAACATGTTATACTCCATAAAGGATAATATAATAAATAATGTATATGAATATGAGATGATGAGATACAATAAGACTAAGGGCCTTATATACCCACGCAGGGGTGCCCTTTTATGAAGAGACATGACCTTTCATTGGGACGGTGTCTCTTCATTAATTATTCATTAACTATTATAATGTATTTGTATTTATATTTATTATTATATATTATACTCATAACACTGTCTTCCCCTTAAAAATGATTTGTCCTCAAAGAATACTTATGGAAGACTTATCTCTTTCTCTGGCTTGTAATATTGTCTCCTCGTTCTTTATTCTTGAATTGATAATCATTGAGGGCTTGAGATAGGATCTTCTAAGCGCTACGTAGAACCTTTGAATTGTAAGGGAGTCTGCCTACCTTAAATCGATCTTCTACACAATGGGGATTTTATGGGGTTCTTGTAGAGAATTTGATGTATTTTGACTCCCCTAATAACTTCTACCTTGCGCACAATTTGTAATGGAGGTAATAGTTTTTGACATATTAGTCATTTTTTTCTGAGGATACATTGATTGGTTGAAGTATCGATTTTTGTGATTAGTATGTCTATAAGGAATCCTTGCAACTTGATATTTACTTCGTGTACTTGTAGCTTCTTCTTGATTAACACTTGGAATTAAGTCTTCTTCATAGCCCTGGCTTGTTTCTACTTCGACATGTGAAGACCTCTTTACATCAACTGAATCCTTTTGAGTTGTAAGGTTGACTGGGTCTGTATTAATTGCTTTATCCACCATCAGGTTTTTTCCATTTGAATAGTTTTGTAGTTCCATAGGTTCAGTCATTGTCTCTTTATCTACCAATGATTCCTTATTGATAAGTTGTTTCTAACTTGTCCTCTACCATCTTCTTATCACTCTTTATCTTCTTAATCTAGGTGGGTAAAATTTGATTATGGACTTTTAAACGACAATTCTCTTAATCTATCTTTGATAATTTCTTAATAATATTTTGATTAGCTTGTTCTAACTTCTTATATTGATCGTTTAGGTGAGATATTTCTTGATTTCGTTCTAGTAAGGTCTTGTCATATTTTTTTCTCTCGTCTTTAATTTGTGCATGCAACTCCTCATTATGTTTTGCTTGGAAAAAATACAATTTATTCTTGAGTTTCTCCATGACAACTTCATTTTGTAAATTTCTATTGGTCTCTTTATAATATGCTAGTTCATCTTCCAATTTCTTGTAGTCATTTTGATATTCTGTTAGAATAAATGGTTTTCAACAATTTGTGCATTTAAAATTTTGATTTCTAAAGGATTCTTGAAAATTAAACACCATTGCACAAAATGGACATTTTGTCAAAAATGTAGGATTATTTATAGTTGTCATAGTTCACTTAGTACTTCTTCGAAAGTAAGTAAATGCGAAGATCCTTAAATTAAAGTTAATAGTAACTCTTTAAACTTTATCACTTTCCCTTTTAATATTCTTAAAATCCTTTTCTATATACTTTCTTTTTCCACTTATAAATACTTCACCAATTAAAAAATTTAAATATCTTAAGAGACTTTAAATACTCTTTTTTATATTCTTGACTATTTGTTAGTCAATGGCTAGGGCTCAACAAACACGACCCTAAGTTTGTGAAATACTTCTTTATAGGAAAATACAGACACATATATATTATATATGGTATGGAATACCATAGGCCAATGGTTTACCAAAACCATGGGATGGTAAATCTCCAAAGGTAAAATAAAATATTCACTTTTCCTCTTCTTTGAAACTTTTTCTTTTAAATTATTTTTTCTCATTTTTTAAATGATAATTAACTTAACTAATGACAAATCTTAAATATTTGTTTCAAACTTCTTGGTGTGCACTTATACTTCTTCACTTTCCCCTTAAGAAAAACCTTTTTCTTTTTTCTTTTGTGTTTTTTTCTCCTTTTTTTTGTAATTTCTTCTAACTTTTGAACCCAAAATAATATTTCATTGACATATTTTTATTTTTAATGTTTTGGTTCTTCTAATGTGCAGTAGAATAATTCATTCCTTCATGTAAACTTGTGTGATGAATGGCCAAGAGCCACTTGTGGTCAATATGACCTGAAAATCAGAGAAAATCTAAAGATTTTTCAGTGTGGCTAGAAGCCTATATGGCCAATGGGCATGATTAGTACGAAGCTCTGATACCACTGTGGTGAACCAAGCTGGTTCACCAGGTAAATACCCAATGTAGGTAAGACAACATGATATAATCCATAAAGGATAATATATTAAATAATGTATATGAATATGAGATGATTAGATACAATAAGAATGCAAACCTTATATACCCACGCATTGGAAAGTTGTCTCTTCATTAATTATTCATTAACTATTATAATGTATTTATATTTATTACTATATATTATGTTCATAACATATATTCTCCTTTTTGTTTCTATCTCAAATGTCTATCTAAATCAACCATATAAAGAATACATTCTCTTTTTGTTTCTATCTCAAATTTTTTAAAAACAACCTTAAAGAAGATGTTAAGACATTGTTATCAATTGTATGCAAGTGGATAGCTTGACCAAAGATATAGTGACTTGGTTATCACCCACCTCAATAATTTGCTATTATTTTTTCCACATGCATGAATTGGTTGTATCAAATATATTTTACCATCAACCTTTCATAGCATATCATTGTTGTGATCAACCTTTTACAACAAACATATGAATTATGGTTATTATAATTGACCTTTCAAAGTAAGAATAAACATATGAATTATGGTTATTATAATTAATCTTTCAAAGTAAGAATAATACTTATTATCATATCAATTATGGTTATTATATTTGACCTTTCAAAGTAAGAATAAACATATGAATTATGGTTATTATAGTTGAGCTTTTGTAACATGCCGCTCTTGTGTGCACTGAGCTAACTTATTCTTTGACGACACTTGCTTGCAAGTGATCCTGATTATTATACTATTGGGCATTTGATTATGATTATGATGCGTTATGGATTGATGGCTTCTTATTTTTTTGTATTGACATAGACAGGTGCTATTGACTCGGTAGTCCTGAGTGTGCAGGATTTTGGACCTCGAGGATGTAGAGGCATCGATGAAACCCCTTGGACTCCGGATTGAGTCAGGGACTGGACTATTGGGGGTTTGATTGTTGTATATATGACATGTGTGCAACTGATTAGATGATATGATTATGGATACTATTTCTGACATGATTCGTTGATGATGTAGACTAACGAGAGCTTGCCAACCAGAATCGCATGTGGAGTAGAGGGGTCACGCAAGACTACTAGAAATGTTGAGGGAGAGGTGTGGATAACATCCCTGCCACAGCCTACTAGCACTCCTTCCATGGCTCGAACTGTAGGTTAACGATTACCTATTTCGAGAAGACCCACGATGTCGTGAGGGTCGACTGCAACAATCGCTCATGATGATTCTAAGGGGTGCGCAATAAGAAAGGGGCCTTATTCCTTAGAGGCCCTTAGTCTCCCACAAGATCACCTGGTGGATTATTGACTCCAGGGTTTTTTTTATGTCTACCAAGTCAGTCAAGAGGCGAGTGGCACCCTTGGAGCACGTAGTGCGTCCTGAAGGGAACGTCACACAAGGGAAACAGAATGAGGTGAGTGGCACCCTTGGAGCACCTCGTGCGTCCTGAAGGGAACGTCGCGTTGTTAAATAATAAATGAATAAACCTATATGGCCTTAGAATGAATAATGTGATGAGAAAGATATAAAACAATTTCCCTAATAAAATGTCGCCCAACCTAGGAAATTAAAGTCTACGTCTAAGTGATACTTGTGATAAAAATTAAAATATAT